>JBBBDQ010020836.1:0-13272 GCA_037127315.1 Ascarosepion bandense | reverse complement strand
GCTAGACTTTAGGCCTAGGTTGGCTGGTTATTGGAAGTTCAATCAGTCCTTATTGGACAGGCGGGACTTTCGTGACCAGCTGACAAAACTAGTTCAGCGGGAATTAACTGGGCGAGTCATTGGGAGTAGGTGGTGGGGTTAACCTTAAGGACACCATTAGACTTTTCGCCACCAAATATAGCCAGCGGCTCAACCTAGATAAGGCTGCGGAGGCAAAGACACTTAGTGCTAATTCTCTGCCCGGGCGGAGGCTGGAGGGGATCCCCTAGGAGATAGCCTTAGCTAGGGAGGCCCTGGAGCGTTCGACTAGCGGGCGCTACATGGGTCAGGTAATTAGGGCTTAAGTTAAGCAAGATGTCTTCCGAAGCTGTGAACATGGGCGCAGAACTGCGCAAGGAAGAAATTCCGCCAGGCCGGCGACCGGCATATTCGAGAGGTACGCGACCCGGAGGGACATCTCCTAAGGTCCACCAACGACATGTATGAGGCGTTCCGGCAGCATTTCGAACACCGATTTACCAAGGAGCCTGACTCCGTGACGAGGAGTTTCGCAGCTATTTGGCTGACTTTCCCCGGCTTTTGCCGGCTGAAGCGGCTAGCTGCGAAGGGGAGATTACGGAGGACGAAATCTACGTGGCTTTGAAGAAGGTCGGCAGAGGCAAGTCGCCAGGGCTTGGATGGTTTGCCCTATGAAATGTACTTGAGGATGTCGCACCTTTGTCCTGCTTGGCTGTCGTGTTCAACCACTGGTTTCGGCAGGGTCCATCCCCGGTCGGATCACCAAAGCGGATCACGCTGTTGAGAAAGGCAAGAAGGTTGGGAGGGAACTAGATGATTACAGGTCTACAACTCTGCTAAACACAGAGTTAAAGATTTTGCCAAGATCCTGACGAATCGCTTGCAGCTAGTTGCCGAGTCTCTTGTTGGGACCGGATCAGACTTGTTCTGTGAAGGACGAATAATTCAGAGCAACCTGCACTTGATTCGCACGGATCGCAGAGTATGTAGAAGACGACGATGAGGCCGCGCTGATCAATTTGGATCAGTCCAAGGCATTTGATAGGATTGACCATGGCTACCTGGCTGCTGTCCTGCAGGCCGCCGGATTCAAACCCGACTTCAGCTGCTGGATTAGCCTTCTGTATCGCTCCCCCAAGGCTGTGGTACAGGTGAACGGGAAGCTGTCGGGCGCTTTCGCGCTGTTCAGGTCGGTCCGACAGGGTTGTCCACTGTCTTCTCTCCTTTACGTCCTGGCGTTGGAGCCCCTCCTTCGCCGGCTAAGGGACGAGACGGGCAGTCCGGTCCTACGTGGGAACGCAGTCCCTGGCGGAGCTCGAGCCAGGGTTTCCGCGTACGCCGATGACGTAACGACCTTTGTGTCCTCCCGCAGGGACATAGAGGCGGCACAGCAGGCGCTTGTACGGTACGAGAAGGTGAGTAGGGCCAGAATTAACTGCGACAAGTCTTCCGGCTTGCGGTTAGGCGCTTGGAAGGGTGTTTCCTCCCGGGACCCCTTCGACTGGACGGACGGGCCGGTCAAGCTCCTCGGAGTTTGGTTCGGTCCGACTTACAGTTGGAGAAACTGGTCTGAAGTACTGGCAAAGGTCGGTGCTGTCGGTCAAGGTTTGGCGTCGACGGGGTCTCTCCGTGAAGGGCTTGGCGGAGGTGTGCAACACATACCTCTTTCCCATGATCCTTTACTCGCTGTCAGTACTTCCCTTGTGACGATCATGAGAAGGCGCTCGAGCGTTTGCTATTCTCCTGCCTGTGGAGAGGACGCAAACACATGGTCGGCAAAGGAGTCTGCTGCTCTCGTCCGTGTCAAGGGGGTCTGGGGATGCCACACCCTGAGGAGCCACGTGCTCGCTTCGAGGTTATATCAGGCGCGCGTTGGCGGGTAAAGATCGGCTGCTTGCGGGGGTAGTGAGGGACATGTTCCCTTGCCTTACCATCGCCCCCCCGACCCCATGGCTGACCGTCAGGCCTTGGGTGCGACCGAAATTCCTGCTCGAATGTTCGGCGGCCTTACAGGCCATTCCACGGTCCAGTGACCTTTCACAGCCTAGGAAACTCTTCTATCGGGGATTAGTGGAGGGAAGCCGTGAAGGATAAGCTGCGGAGTAAGTTTCGGCATGTCGAGAGTGGAGTACCGCTCTCATTGGTCTTGGGCGCCAGTGCGGATTGGCTCAGCAACTCTGAGTTCTCTTGACCTTATGATTGGCTCGAATGGTTTGTCGCTCAATGACAAGCGTTTCGGCAATGGGCCTGGCGGATTTGCCAGATTGTGAACGTTGCAACCTTGGAATCAGAGACGTCGGCGCACGCCTTCTTCCATTGTTCGCGCGTTCGCCCGTTGTGGGCGCGTGTCGGCGAGTTGACTGCTCGTATCTCGCCGCGGAGCTTGTGCTCATTGATCGCGCATACGCTGTGGACAATGTGTCGCCCCCGTACTCTGGTGTGAAGCGGATGGTGTTTCTGTCGCTACTGGCCACGGCTAGAATGGTGATTTGAGACGTGTCTGGAGGAAGTCTTGCGGGGAGGTCGTCTTTCGGATCAGGATCTAATCCGGATATTTTGAGCACCAGCTCAAAAATGAAGATTAGAACTGAACGGAAACGGCTGCACCCGACAGACTTTAGCAAAAGGTGGATACGCAAGGAGCCTGGTTCGTGTGGACCGGGGCTAGCCTTGATTTTCTTTAGTTCTGCCAGTCACATCGGGGTGGATTCCTCTGGAACCCCTCCCGCGGTTAAGGTTAGCTTTCTTTTTGTATACCTAGTTAATGTGAGTGAATGCATTTGTCCTAGCCTGTTCCCGGCTCCATTGCTTTTGTTATGATCCAGTTCGAGATTCCCACTGACCATTGTTATTTTGCCCCGTTTTATTCTCGGCTGGGTCAGCCTTATATATTCTCCAAATAATTTATTTTTGTACCCAGCTTCTCCATTCCCCTTAGAAAGAGAGCGGCTTGATTTTGTCTCTCTACAGGCAGAATACAGTGGCCTCTTTAATTACGAGGGTGTGTTTGGGTCTTATTAACATTTTGTATAAATATTCATTTGAAATTGTTTTTTGTTTTGGGGAATTTTGTTTTCCATACCCTCCCCATCATATCATCTCATGTACAAATGTTAAAATCTATTTTTGTACTATAATTGTAAATAGTCACAAATTTTTATGTACAAATTTTAAAAATCTATTTTTGTAAATAATCACAAATTTTTATGTACATTTGGGGCGTTTTTGTAGGTCCCCGGTATGTTTTCGCGATATTTTGGTGCTAGATAAGTACGGATGTTGATGGACAAATTCTTATGGCAGGAATGAGAATCATTGTAACGTATGTATGGGTCGTGAATCTGATTAGCTAGGTATAGGTTATAGTAACCGAAGACCACCTAAGTTTTGTTCCCCCTCCCACCTTTCGGCCTTGTGCCATAATTCATGTAAAAATGAATAAATAAAACCAGCCACTTCCCCAGACTTTTGTTTGTGTGGATTTTGTGTTGTGGGAGCTTAGTGGAGCATTTGTTCCTCCGTGTTATTTGTTCGCACTCTGTCTCTCGGACATACTGTTTTCCAGCCCGAGTTTATTGCTCGGGCCAGCGTAAAAGTAGTGTCTTCGAACGCGAAACACCGGGAAGCAGTTGTCCACCTCGTGGCATGGCCACGGCCTAGCCACTTCCCCCCTGTTCGTTGGAAGAGCCTAGTGGAGTAGTTGTTCCGCAGTGATATCTGTCAGCACTTTGTCTCTTGGACCGATTTCCAGCCCGGAGTTCATTGCTCGGCCAGCGGTAAAGTAGCGGCTTTGAAAACGCGAAACACCGGAAAGAAGCGAACGGTGATCGGTCACTTTTGTGGCATGGCCACAGAAGGACCGGGGAAGTCGGCACTCCCACCACGGCGTCGGTGGGAGACTGGCAACTGTGTGACGCAGATGACGACGACGTCATAGCCCGCACCATGACCGAGGCAGAGCATGTTGTTCGGCTCCCCCACACCAGCGGAGGCGGCGGCGGCCACACTGTCAGCAGCGACCGGACCAGCAGCGGCGACTGCACCTGCAGCAGAGACCAGCCCCAGCAGCGGCGACTGCACCTGCAGCAGCGACCAGACCAGCAGCGGCGACTGCACCTGCAGCAGCGACCACCCCAGCAGCGGCGACTGCACCTGCAGCAGCGACCAATCCAGCAGCGGCGACTGCACCTGCAGCAGCGACCAATCCAGCAGCGGCGACTGCACCTGCAGCAGCAACCAAACGCAGCAGCAGCAGCAACCAAACCTGCTCCAGCGACTGGATCTGCAGCAGCGTCCAGACCGGCGGCAACTGCAGCAGCAACACCCCCACCGGCACGGACAGCAGCAGCAGCAGCAGCAGCAGCACCAGCGTCCCCCTTACCCTCGACCTCTGTGGAAAGGAGGCAAGAAGATCACGCGGAAAGACGAGGACTATTACCAGTCCATCCAAAAGGATTACGCAGAATACATCAGGGGGACGGAGCTCGTCTCCGAAGCCGGACCCGGTGGCGCAGATCCTGGGCCAGTCATCACCCTGATCACCAAGGACCCTGAAGACCAAGAAACTCGTCGGCATCCCCAAGGGATACGTTCGAGGAGGGACTGCAGGCACACTGTCAGAGCCAGGGCCGTAGCGAGGAGAAGCAACACCACGTGGGACGTCCTGCTCGGCTCCGCCGAAGAAGCCAAGAAGAACTTGATCGGCGTGGTTCTGGAGACCAAAACGCTCCAGTTCCACACGGAGTACATGGGCACGAAGAAGGTGAAATCACGCTGCACGGCGTCCCCATGGACATTGCTGAGGACCACGTGGGCGCCTTCTTCGTCCAATATGGAAGGGTGGCCGAAGTCTCCTCGCTGCGGTCGAAAGCAGGATTCCTCACGGGAGACATGACCCTGCAGGTGACCCTGGACAAGGAAAACATCGCCAAAATCCCCAACATCCTCACCTGCAGGGGTCGTGCCATCTTCGTCATCGTGGAAGGCAGGAAGCCGTGCTGTTGGGTCTGCGGGTCGGCGGAGCACGTGGCAAAAGCGTGCCCAACCAAGAATCCGGCCTCCAAGGCCCAACCAGCCCAACCAGTCAAGCAGCAACCGGCGGCACAGGCGAAGGATGGCGCAAAACAAGCACAACCCACACAGTCTCCCGTGAGCAACAAAGACGGCGAATGGCAGGTGGTGGCCAGGAAAAGCAAAAAACCTTCCCCGGACAATGTGCCGCCACCTGTCAAGACGCCTGCCAAGCAGACCCCGGTGGGGCTGTCGACTCCTACCAAACCTAAGGAGTCCCCGCGAAGGCGCCGGCAAACCAAAGGAGGTGTCTCCTCCCAAACAGAGGAAGGCAAGAAGTCCTTCCCCCAGCAAATGGAAGTACAAAGGACACCCTCCCTGAAACGTGGGAGAGAGGAAGAGGCAGAGGAGCAGCACAACAACACAAAGGCCAGGAGAAGGAGCCGGAGCAACGAAAGGAGGCCGCGAGCCGAAAAATGCAGCTCTCTACCAGTGTCTCCGGTTAAACAGACTTATGCCAGGTAAGAAGTCTTCCTTCATCCCCACCAAAAGCCTCCCAGTCCCCAGTCTTTAAACTGACCCCCCTGAAATCTTGTGCTTTAACCCCCAATCCCCCTCCTCCTCTGTCCACTCCCTCTCGGGCAAAAAAGAAAAAAGCCCTGCCCCAAGGGGAAGCCTCCTTAAAGTGAGTGAGGACGTTGCCTCTGAGTGGTCATCTCAGAGCGAAAACTCTTAAAGCCCCTGCTGAAGCTGACTTCAGTGGAGGGCAAACCAGTTGAAGATCCTAGAAACTTTCCCCAGGCCCCAGGTGTCATCACCCTGGTGAGGAACACCGGTGGCAACCTGAGGGCCTGGGATCACATCCACGAAGCAAAGAGACATTTTTGCAAAAGTTACCATGGTTCAGCACAACACACCTGAACTCAAAAAAAAATGGAAAAAAATTGTTCGAGTCCCTGTTTTACTCCACCCCAGTCTCTATAGGGTAGTAAAACTAACATACCCCACGGACGTTGGCGGCATTGTCCTAGACGGACGGATTACGTCCGATGTAGGAACGGGTTCCCTAGGACAGTCCGTCGGGGTCCTATCTGCTAGGGATTTCCGTCCCGTATGTGACTAGTATTTTTGTTGCATGTTTTTGTTGTTTTCCTTTTCAGAACTAAATCATGTCTATTAAGATAGCCAGCTTAAATGCGAATGGCCTGAGGGATCGGGGTAAGGCGGCTCGCCTGCTTCGTGACCTCTTGTCGTTCGGCGTGGATGTGGCCGCGATCCAGAAGACTCACTTTGTTTGCGAAGTCGACTCTCGTGTGTGCTGTCTAACGACTATGTCGTCCTATTCAACATATGGGAGCCGAGTGTTTCTTTGCTGGTGCTTGTGCCCTGGACGCGAGGATCGACCTTGTCCATGTCAGTGCCGAGGGCCGGCTGATCGTGGCAGATGGTAGTGAAAAGCAACAAAGATCGTTCGGCTGATTGCGGTTTATGCGCCCAGTAATCCCGAATTGAGCGTGTCTCTTTCTTTCGGCTGTTGGAGCCTTCATGGTGCATTCAACACGGCTAATCTTAGTTGGGGACTGGAATGCCGTCCTAACCCCAAACCAGGATAGAGGAAGGGGCGCTAGCGGTGGAGTGGTGATCGTAGCCTGGTTGATCTGATCGGCGAATTTGGTCTCGTCGATAGATACCGAGTCGATCATCCGGATGGGAGCATGTGGACGTGGACGCATAGTTATTTCTACCCGGGTATCCGCGTACCTGGATAGGATGTTAGTCAGAGAAGCCGACATAGACTTCTTAGAATGTCCAACGTTCCACTGGCTAGGCTACTCGGACCACAGACTCGTTTGTGCCCGGGTCGTATTAGACTTTAGGCCTAGGTTGGCTGGTTATTGGAAGTTCAATCAGTCCTTATTGGACAGACGGGACTTTCGTGACCAGCTGACAAAACTAGTTCAGCGGGAATTAACTGGGCAGGTCATTGGGAGTAGGTGGTGGGTTAACCTTGGGACACCATTAGGTCTTTCGCCACCAAATGTAGCCAGCGGCTCAACCCTAGATAAGGCTGCGGAGGCAAAGACACTTAGTGCTAATTTCACCCGGGCGGAGGCTGGAGGGATCCCCTAGAGATAGCCTTAGCCAGGAGGCCCTGGAGCGCTCATTGTAGGGCGCTGTCGGTCTCGGGTAATTAGGGCTAAGTTAAGCAAGATGTCTTCCGAAGCTGTGAACATGGGCGCAGAACTGCGCAAGGAAGAAATTCGCCAGGCCGGCGACCGGTACATTCGAGAGGTACGCGACCCGGAGGGACATCTCCTAAGGTCCACCAACGACATGTGCGAGGCGTTCCGGCAGCATTTCGAACACCGATTTACCAAGGAGCCTGGACTCCGTGACGAGGAGTTTCGCAGCTATTTGGCTGACTTTCCCGGCTTTTGCCGGCTGAAGCGGCTGGCTGCGAAGGGGAGATTACGGAGGACGAGAAATCCGTGGCTTTGAAGAAGGTCGGCAGAGGCAAGTCGCCGGGCTTGGATGGTTTGCCTATGAAATGTACTTGAGGATGTCGCCTTTTTTTGTCCCGCTCTTGGCCAACCGTGTTCAACCACTGGTTTCGGCAGGGGTCCATCCCCGGTCGGATCACCAGGGGCGTGATCGCTGTTGAGAAAAGGCGAAGGTTGGGAGGGAACTAGATGATTACAGGCCCATAACTCTGCTAAACACAGAGTTAAAGATTTTGGCCAAGATCCTGACGAATCGCTTGCAGCTAGTTGCCGAGTCTCTGGTGGGACCCGGATCAGACTTGTTCTGTGAAGGGACGAACAATTCAGAGCAACCTGCACTTGATTCGCACGATCGTAGAGGGTGTAGAAGACGACGATGAGGCCGCGCTGATCAATTGGATCGATCCAAGGCATTTGATAGGATTGACCATGGCTACCTGGCTGCTGTCCTGCAGGCCGCCGGATTCAAACCCGACTTCAGCCGCTGGATTAGCCTTCTGTATCGCTCCCCCAAGGCTGTGGTACAGGTGAACGGGAAGCTGTCCGGGCGCTTTCGCGCTGTCTAGGTCGGTCCGACAGGGTTGTCCACTGTCTTCTCTCCTTTACGTCCTGGCGTTGGAGCCCCTCCTTCGCCGGCTAAGGGACGAGACGGGCAGTCCGGTCCTACGGAATCGCAGTCCCTGGCGGAGCTCGAGCCAGGGTTTCCGCGTACGCCGATGACGTAACGACCTTTGTGTCCTCCCGCAGGATCCATGGGAGCGGTACAGCAGGCGCTTGTACGGTACGAAGGTGACAGGGGCCAAGTTAACTGCGACAAGTCTTCCGGCTTGCGGTTAGGCGCTTGGAAGGGGTGTTTCCCCTCCGGGGCCCTTCGACTGGACGGACGGGCCGGTCAAGCTCCTCGGAGTTTGGTTCGGTCCGGACTTACAGTTGGAGAAAAGCTGGTCTGAAGTACTGGCAAAGGTCGGCGCGTCGGTCAAGGTTTGGCGTCGACGGGGTCTCTCCGTGAAGGGCGGAGGTGTGCAACACATACCTCTTTCCCATGATCCTTTACCGGCTGTCAGTACTTCCCCTTTGTGACAGAATCATGAGAAGGCGCTCGAGCGTTTGCTATTCTCCTGCCTGTGGAGAGGACGCAAACACATGGTCGACAAAGGAGTCTGTTGCCTCCGTCCGTGTCAAGGGGGTCTGGGGATGCCACACTTGAGGAGCCACGTGCTCGCTTCGAGGTTGGCATTTCTCAGGCGCGCGTTGGAGGGAGAGATCGGTTGCTTGCGGGGGTAGTGAGGGACATGTTCCCTTGCCTTACCATCTCCCCCGACCAACAAACTGACCGTCAGGCCTTGGGTGCGACCGAAATTCCTGCTCGAATGTCTGGCGGCCTTACAGGCCATTCCACGGTCCAGTGACCTTTCACAGCCTAGGAAACTCTTCCTCGGGGATTAGTGGAGGGTGCCGTGAAGGATAAGCTGTGGAGTAAGCTCGGCATGTCGAGAGTGGAGTACCGCTCTCATTGGTCTTGGGCGCCAGGTGCGGATTGGCTCAGCAACTCTGAGTTCTCTCTGACCTGGCGATTGGCTCGGAATGGTTTGTCGCTCAATGACAAGCGTTTCGCAATGGGCCTAGCGGGTGCTGGGTGAACGTTGCAACCTTGGAATCAAGGGGCGATCGGCGCACGCCTTCTTCCATTGTTCGCGCGTTCGCCCGTTGTGGGCGCGTGTCGGCGAGTTGACTGCTCGTATCTCGCCGCGGGAGCTTGTGCTCATTGATCGCGCATACGCTGTGGACAATGTGTCGCCTTCGTACTCTGGTGTGAAGCGGATGGTGTTTCTGTCGCTACTGGCCACGGCTAGAATGGTGATTTGGATGACGCGTCTGGAGAAGTCTTGCGGGGAGGTCGTCTTTCGGATCAGGATCTAATCCGATATTTTGAGCACCAGCTCAAAATGAAGATTAGAACTGAACGGAAACGGCTGCACCCGACAGACTTTAGCAAAGGTGGATATATGCAGCGAGCCTGGTTCGTGTGACCGGGGCTAGCCTTGATTTTCTTTTAGTTCTGCCAAGTCACATCGGGGTGGATTCCTCTGGAACCCCTCCGCAGTTGGAGTTAGCTTTCTTTTGTATACCTAGTTAATGTGAGTGAATGTATTTGTCCTAGCCTGTTCCCGGCTCCATTGCTTTGTTATGATCCAGTTCAGAGATTCCCACTGACCATTGTTATTTTGCCCCGTTTTATTCTCGGCTGGGTCAGCCTTATATATTCTCAGTCCAATTTATTTTTGTACCCAGCTTCTCCATTCCTCTTAGAAAAGAGAGCGGCTTGATTTTGTCTCTACAGGCAGAATACAGTAGCTCTTTGAAATTTGAGGTGTGTTTGGGTCTTACTAACATTTTGTATAAATATTCATTGAAATTGTTTTTGTTTTGAGATTTTTTTTGTTTCTTCACACCCTCCCCATCGTATCATCATGCCCTGCAATCTTCAAAAATCTATTTTTGTACTATAATTGTAAATAATACAAATTTTGTGTACAAATTTTAAAAAAATCTATTTTTGTAAATAATCACAAATTTTCCATGTACATTTGGGGCGTTTTGTAGGTCCCCGGTATGTTTTTGCGATATTTTGGTGCTAGATAAGTACGAGTGTTGATGGACAAATTCATATGGTGAATGAGAATCATTGTAACGTATGTGGGTCATGAATCGATTAGCTAGGTATAGGATAGTAACTGAGGAACCACCCCAAGTTTTGTTCCCACTCCCACCTTTCGGCCTTGTGCCATAATTCATGTAAAAATGAATAAATAAAAACCAGCCACTTCCCCAGGCTTTGTTTGTGTGGATTTTGTGTTGTGGAGCAGTGGAGCATTGTTCCTCCGTGTTATTTGTTCGCACTCTGTCTCTCGGACATACTGTTTTCCAGCGAAAGAGTTTATTGCTCGGGCCAGCGTAAAGTAGTGTTGTTGAACATGGCTTACCGGGAAGCAGTTGTCCACCTCGTGGCCACGACACAATACCCCCTGTTCGTTGGAAGAGCTGGTAGATGTAGTTGTTCCGCAGTGATATCTGCTCGCACTTTGTCCTCTTGGACAACTGATTTCCAGCCCGAGTTCATTGCTCAGGCCAGCGTAAAGTAGCGGTTTTCGTAGAAACGAAACACCGGAAAAAGTTGTCGGTGATCGGTCACGCACAGCACAGAAGGACCGAAATCGACGCACTCACAGCATCGGTGGGAGACTGGCAACTGTGTGACGCAGACGACGACGTCGTAGCCCGCACCATGACCGAGTGGAGAGCATGCTGTTCGGCTCCCCACCAGCGGAGGCGGCAGCCTGCTGTCAGCGACCGGACCAGCGGCGACTGCACCTGCAGCGAGACCACCCCAGCAGCGGCGACTGCACCTGCAGCAGCGACCAGACCAGCGGCGGCGACTGCACCTGCAGCAGCGACCACCCCAGCAACTGGCGACTGCACCTGCAGCAGCGACCAATCAGCAGCGGCGACTGCACCTGCTGGCGACCAATCAGCAGCGGCGACTGCACCTGCAGCAGCAACCAAACGTGCAGCGGCAGCAGCAACCAAACCTGCTCCAGCGACCGGATCTGCGGCAGCGTCCAGACCGGCGGCAACTGCAGCAGCAACACCACGGCACGGACAGCAGCAGCAGCAGCAGCAGCAGCACACCAGCGTCCCCCCTTACCCTCGACCTCTGGGTGGAAAGGAGGCAAGAAGATCACGCGGAAAGACGAGGACTATTGCAAATCCATCCAAAAGGATTACGCAGAATACATCGGGACGGGCTCGTCTCGAAGCCAGACCAATTGGCGCAGATCCGAGCGAGAGTCATCACCCTGATCACACCAGGACCTGAAGACCAAGAAACTCGTCCCGGCGTCTGGGGATACGTTCGAGGAGGGACTGCAATTGAAGATCGGAAACCGAGGCCGTAGCGAGAAGCAACACCACGTGGGACATCCTGCTCGGCTCCGCCAAAGAAGCCAGAGCAAGTCGGCGTGGTTCTGGAGACCAAAACGCTCCAGTTCCGCACGGAGTACATGGGCACGAAGAAGGTGAAAATCACGCTGCGGCGTCCCCATGGACATTGCTGAGGACCACGTGGGCGCCTTCTTCGTCCAATATGGAAGAGATGGCCGAAGTCTCCTCGCTACTGATCGGCGAGATTCTCACGGAAGACATGACCGGGTGACCCTGGACAAGAAAAACATCGCCAAAATCCCCAACATCCTCACCTGCAGGGTCGTGCCATCTTCGTCATCGTGGAGGGCGAGGCCGTGCTGTTGGTCTGCGGGTCAGCGAACGTGGCAAGCGTGCCCAACCAAGAATCCGGCCTCAAGGCCCAACCAGCCCAACCAGTCAAGCAGCAACCGGCGGCACAGGCGAAGGATGGCGCAAACAAAAGCACAACCCACACAGTCTCCCGTGAGCAACGAGGCGGCGAATGGCAGGTGAGGTGGCCAGGGAAGAAAGCCAAAAACCTTCCCGGACAGTAACGCCACCTGTCAAGACGCCTGCCAAACGAACCCCGGTGGGGCTGTCGACCTACCAGAGCACAGGAGTCCCGGCGAAGGCGCCGGCAAGGTGAGGAGGTGTCTCCTCCCAAACAGAGGAAGGCAAGAAGTCCTTCCCCCCAGCAAATGGAAGTACAAAGGACACCTCCTGCGACGTGGGAGGGAAGAGCAGAGGAGCAGCACAACAACACAAAGGCCAGGAGAAGGAGCCGGAGCAACGAAGAAGGCCGCGAGCCGAAAAATGCAGCTCTTACCAGTGTCTCCGGTTAAACAGACTTATGCTAAAGAGTGAAGTCTTCCCTTCATTACATAAAGCCCTCCCAGTCCCCAGTCTTTAAACTGACCCCCTGAAATCTTGTGCTTTAACCCCAATCCCTCCCCTCCCTCCTCTGTCCACTCCCTCTCGGGCAAGCACTGCAGGGAAGCACTCCTTAAGTGAGGTGAGGACATTTGCCTCTGAGTGGTCTCAGAGGCGAAAGCCTCTTAAAGCCCCTGCTGACTGACTTCAGTGGAGGGCAAACCGATTGAGAATCCTAGAAACTTTCCCCGAGCCCCAGGTGTCATCACTGGTGAGAATTGTCGGTGGCGGTCTGGGATCCCATCCGACAAAGAGACGACTTTGCAAAAGTTACCATGGTTCAGCACAACACACCTGAACTCAAAAAAATGGAAAAAAATTGACAATTTCTGGAAGTTACTGTTTTACTCCACCCCAGTCTCTATAGGGTAGTAAAACTAACGTACCCACGGACGTTGGCGGCATTGTCCTAGACGGACGGATTACGTCCGAGTAACAGGAACAGGTTCCCTAGGACAGTCCGTCCGGGGTCCTATCTGCTAGGGATTTCCGTCCCGTATGTGACTAGTATTTTTGTTGCACATGTTTTTGTTGTTTTCCTTTTCAAACTAAATCATCTGTTAAAATAGCCAGCTTAAATGCGAATAGCTGAGGGATCGGGTAAGAGCGGCTCGCCTGCTTCGTGACCTCTTGTCGTTCGGCGTGGATGTGTGGCCGCGATCCGAAGGCCTGTTGTTTGCGAAGTCGACTCGTGTGTGCTGTCTAACGACTACTGTCGTCTATTCAGCATATGGGAGCCGCTGTACCAGAGGTGTTTCTTTGCTGGTCAGGCATACCCTGGACGCGAGGATCGACCTTGTCCATGTCGGTGCGAGGGCCGGCTGATGGCAGATATTGCGGTGAAAAGCAG
>JBBBDQ010020832.1:0-15889 GCA_037127315.1 Ascarosepion bandense | reverse complement strand
TTAAAGGCATATTTAATTAAATAATGGCATAGTTTTATTTCATTTTTTTATGTTACTATTTTCGGAAAAATAGGCTAAATCTTGCGTTTAAATAATAAAACAAATTTTTCGATACAAAAGTTAATTTTTTTGAAATTTTATGAATTTACGCAAAGGGAGGGTAACAGATGTAAAAAAAAATAATTTTACAAAGATTTTTTAAAATTAATAATTTCAAATATAATTTCATTTATTTGTGAATAGCTTTGTAAATTGTAAAGTTCCATTAAAAAATCCGACAGTTATATGGTTTTTTGCAAGAATTTAAAACAAAAATGTTACATATCCCTTGTAAGTAAACGATTCTGTTACCCGCTGACAAACTCAAAAAAACAAAATTTTTTGCAAAAATTTCGAAAGAATGTTAGAAAGAATTTAAAAATTAAAAAAAATAAAAATCCTTTGATTTTGATTATTAATAACAAACATTTTAACGGAAAAATTGTGTTTTTATTGAGTTTCGGGGCTTTTTTCTTCATACTATGCTGTTTTTCAGCAAAACGCACAAATACCTTGGGAAAGGTATTAATCCTTCTCTTCCCTCCAGTTATGGGTTAAATAGCAGGACAGATTGGGTTCTATAGCCTTGGTCGGCAACCAGTCTACCACAGAAAGCAATGGCAACCTACTGCGGGATATCTTCAAGCCCAGTCAGTCATGTCTCGAAAAAGACATGATCGCCCAAGCGTGTTTCACGTATGGCACTTAACTGACTGACTGGAAACTGGAGTTACTTATTGAAGCCAAAACAAAACCGAAGATCATTCTAATATTGCTGAACGTATTCCATTTCAATTCGCACAGCGTGACAAGGTGCATTTTAAAGAAGTACCACCCGGCAATTGCCGAAAAAACAGCAACGCATGATGTTAAAATGGCTCAAACTTAATAAAAACAAACTTTTGTCATCAAAATGTTTATGCTATTATTAAGAGGAAATATAAAATTTAGTCCTTCCTAACACGTTCAAAATATCAGTTAAAATTTCTTTTTTTTTTTTTGTTTTTCGTTGGCGATTCACGCTATGTTTGCGTAATGGGATTATTAAGGAAAACCTAATATTACGCAAGTCGTGTTTACGTTGAAATACACATTAATTTGAAATTTTTTGCAAAATCAACTAATTGTTTGGTTTTAATTAAAGTTTCAGTTCTTATTCACAAATGAATGAAATTATTTATACAATTATTATTTTTAGAGAAAAATCTCGTAAAAATATATTATTTTTACATCTGTTACTTCCCCACTTTCATTAATTGCATAAAACATCTAGAAATTCATTATCTCTACCCTTTTTTTTTTAAATGCAGGACTCCTTGGGTAATTTAAATCATATAACTTCTTTTTTTATTTACGAGAGCATTTTCCCTGAAAATCTACACTGAATAGTAAAATCAAAAATGCATTAAAACTACGCTATTTTTAATGTAGATAAACTTTTAATTGATTTTAAGGATATCATATTCTGAAGAAAAATTTCGATGAATAATGAATTTTTATAAGAATTGACTTCATTTTTTTCTTTGCTAATTAAAGTTTCAAACATCTTTTAAATATTTTCCACTTACTCAGTATCTTCGGTTATTCATTAAAAATAAACTTTATTTGCACATCGTAAATAGCTTAATGCAACTCATTTATAATTAAGATTTTAAAAATCATTTCTAATTGTTTTATGTTAAATTGAACATTTTACTGTGGAAACTTATAAGAGACTTAACATTAAAAGGTGACATGTTTCAATGTGTTGTTCCCCTTACGAATCGTTAAATTGGGTTGTCAATTTTTGGTTCCCATACTCCAGATTGATAACAGGTGCTGTCATCGCCTACTTGAAAGGTCAACGTGTGATTCTTTGTGATTAAGAAATACTTTTTAAATTTCATGACAAGTACAAGTAATAATTGTTTCAAATCAGATTAATTTAATTTTAAATTTGCTAATTTTTCAAAAATAATGAGTGAGAGATGTATATTCTTTTATTTTTTTCAAGAATTTTAAAACTGAGAGTTAACTTTTGTTTACAAATGTGTCGATCGCTCCAAAACTGGGCAAAAATTGAAAATTTAAAGAAAAATCTCAAAATTTTATTCCACGAATATAATTTCTGTTTAAAATAGACCAGTGTATTTGGTTAGTAGAAATAGTAAATTTAATCATTTAGCTTTCAATTAAAGTTCCAAGAAAAGATTTTTTATTTAAAAATTAATTTAAAACTTAGGTATCGAAAATGGAGTGGAGATACCTAAAAGCCACCGCTATCATCAGAATACTGTTTTGTTTTGTTGATGTTGGTGGGCACTTGAGGATAACGGTTCGTTTGCAACCCGAGTTCAAATCTCAGCGGATTCTACTTATATTTCACGCATTTTTCAATCGTCATTACCATTTCAGTCTCTGTCTCTCTCTCTCTCTCTCTCTCTCTCACCTTGATTGAAGTAAATAACTCATTGGCTGAAATGAATCAACCAGTTTATATCATAAGAAACGTTTAGGAAAGAATACCTATTGATTGTTTAACATTTGGAGTTCAAACAGATGAGGCTGCAAATAATTATAGTGTGGGTGGATGTGGGTGGAATAGGGACAGAAAATATGTCTCCGTGGGTATTTAATCAGATTGAAGAAAAAGGTTACGTCGATTAAAATAAAAAATAACAATTCATTTTTAATTGTTAAAATCCGTAAATTTCTCTTTCCCAAGTGGATAGATGTGAGAGATGTAAAGAATGATTCTCACTGGTGCCCCATAATGTGGATCTTGTACCAGACTGGGTTAACGTTAAATAGTTTCAACTTTCAATGTATGAAGAGGAGATAATTAAAATTTTAAAAAGAAAGAAATGTTCAGCCAAAAAAGCCTTCGTCTATGAGAGAGAAAGAGAAAGTAATGAGGGGGTCGGGGAAGACTTTTCAGGGAAGGTCACCATAAAGACAACACCTTAACTGTTTTTACCCAGAATTTTTTTTTTTTTTTTGCTTACTAATTACTTAGTGCAGTTAAACGCAAGATAAGTTCAAGTTCAAGGGGTAATGATGATTTAGAAGATTGTGTTTCTCCATTCTTTCAAGTAATGAAATCCTGTTGGTATGCATTCGAAATTCTACCGGGGCTTAAAAACAAATTTCCTAAATTGATTAAGGCAACTATATATTCTTAAATTTCTATTGTTTGATGATGATGATGATGACGACGACCGCAATCGTCATCACGTCCTTTGATTTCTGGGGTTAGACTCTTCTGGGTCCCAACTAGGGACCTAAGGTCAGAAATGACATTATATTTTGAAACATTAAACTTTAAAGTTTAAAGCCAAGATCACACACTAAAAGTTTAAAGCCTTTTGTCAGACGTGAGCTGTGCTTGAGGAAACAGGTTTTTATTATTATTATGTCATTTTTCATCATATTTTCGATTTCTGCTTTTGGTCTCACTACCAACCAAGTCTGCGCGGAGACCTAAGGCAGGTAGTGGCGTGTTGTTATGGCCCATTTCATGTTTTTCATCTTCCCTACCATCTCCAGCATTACATAGATAAAGTTTCTTCTTAGTGTGGGCTGTACTTAATAAGACAATTTTTTGTATATCTCTTAAGCTGGGTTTCCCAGGATTCTTTCAATGTGTTGTTTTGTTCCATTTTTTATCATTCCAAGTGCACCTACTATCACTGGTACAACTCTTGTTTTCAACTTCCACATTTTTTTCCTATTTCAATTTCCAGGTCTTTATATTTTGACAGTTTTTCAAATTCCTTGATTGCTATGTTACAATCCGCTGGACAAGCCATATCACTAATAGACAAGTTTTCTCCCTTCTGGTTTTTAACAATAATGTCTGGCCTGTTTGCTTCAATTTTTCTGTCTGTGTAGATGGTGTAATCCCATAGAATGGTTACATCTTCTATTTCTGTAACCGGTGCTGGGTGATGTTCATACCAGTGTTTGCCTACAGCTTTTCCATAATGCTTGCATATTGCCCAATGTAAATATTGTCCAACTCTATCGTGGCGATTTTTATATTCATTTGGGGCAAGCACAGAACAGCCTGAGATTAGGTGGTCTATTGTTTCTTGGTGTTTATCACAAAAACCTGCATTTTGGATCCATATTGTTATGCATAATATTTGCCTGAAAGTTTCTGTGAAAAGACTTTGTCTTGTGCTGCAAGAATAAAGCCTTCAGTTTCGGACTTTAATCCAGATGCACGTAACCATCGATGAGTATTAACTTTGTCAACATTGGATTTATTGGCACGTACTGGATATTGGCCATGCAGAGGTTTGTCTTGCCAGCGCTGTTTCAACTGTTCAAGAGCTTTATCTTTGGCTTTCATTTTCATATTTTTTGCCGCAATAGTTAGTTCTTGGCTTCCGTTCTGCTTTTCTACAGAATCTACTAACTGTAAATCTTGTTTGAATTTACTGCCTTCTTTTATTATTGAATATTTTTTCTTTTCTTTCTTCATGTTGCCTTACTAATTGTATCATCCAATCCTTTGTTGTTTCTATGTGTATGTTAGTAAGCCAATAGTTGTTGTCTTGTATGTCAATTCCAGCTGAATAAGACCTCTTCCACCTTCTTACATCCAAAGGCTGATGTAGACCGTCTGTACATATACAGACGGTCTACATCAGCCTTGGATGATGCATCTTATGCTTAGAAAGAAGCTTTCTTGTTTTAGCATCCATTTGCCTGATGTCGTTTAGAGTCCAGTTTAAGATGTTAAAGCTATATTGGACAACTGGGATTGCAAGGCTATTAATGGCCATAACTCTGTTCTGTGAATTCAATTCAGTTTTAATATCATTCGTAGCCTTCTATAGTACTCTTTACGTACTATTTCTTTTCATTTTTTTATGGTGAATGTTTTCTGCTCTCATTTTCACCAGGGTATTTATAAGCTTCTTCCGGTTTCAATTCTATTCTATTTTATTATTATTATTATTATTAATTTCTATTCTATTTTATAATTATTATTAATTTCTTATATTTTATTAATAATTTATTTTATTAATAATTTATTATTATTATTTTATTATTATTATTAATTTCTATTCTATTTTATTATTATTATTATTATTATTATTATTATTATGTAGTATTAAAACCAAATTGGTATTCAGTATTTTTGGATTTTTTTTTAAAGTCAGTAAAAAAAAATACTGTCGATGACCAATGACACCATAGGCATAAAATGGTGATTTTCTAAGCTATTTATATTGAACTATTGTCCTCATCTTTGTTGCCATTTGTACGACGTTTCGGCCGTTGTACGCTCCGGCCTTCTTTCAGGTGCTAGAATTTCGAACCGAACCCTTTATTAAGATCTTGGGTATATCATTCTCATTCCATGTGCGAAGCCTCTTTTGATAGTCATGAGTTATTTCCCTCTAACCGAACTCTCTAAGTTACTTGTTCACCACTGCTGCAGCCTGGTATTGAACTCACAATTTTAGGTCAAGTCATTAAACTAACCAACGTCTATATTCACTGGGCCTTAAGAACACATGGCTCAGTGGATACAGACGTTGGTTAGTTCCAGTGACTTGACCCAAAACGTCGTACAAATGACAACAAAGAGAAGGACAATAGACCGAATCATGTAAATAGTGTAAATTTATTTTTCTTTGCTACATACAAATTAGCTTTAGATTATTATCCATCAAATAAAACCAAAATTTTACTAAAAAAAAAAAATAAATAAATAAATAAAAAAGAGAAGCCATTTTTTATTTAGTACTCTAAAGTTTCTTAGCTCAAATTTTTGCGTAGGCACGTCAATTTTGTTCTTAGGTTGGCCCGGCTTATTTTAAGAATTGCTCCCCAAAAAGGGTAATATTTTTGGTAAGCCAGAACGCCAGTACGCCAAATTTCAGTCTGCCATTTTGGTACGCCAAAATTTGTTAGGTATCATGTGACGTATCCAAAATTTTTTCTACAGGAAAAAAAAAAAATTATTTTTACAAGTATCTTTGTACAATATTCATTTATCTAGCGAATAGACATGTTAATTCGATAAAAAAAAACTACTTTAATTATTTTTAAATTCTTCTAATATGTCCATATTCCAGTAAAATGAAAATTAAATGTCGTTCTGGCGTATCGAAAAACTATTTTTTTCTAAAGAATAAAAACGAATAAAAATTATTTTTATGGGAATCTTTATTCATTTATCTAGCGAGTATAAATAAAATTACATATGAAAAACTACTTTAATTATTTTTAAATTCCATCTCAATATGTGTCCATATTCCAGTATAATAAAAATGAAGAAATGTTTGTATGTTGTGTTTGGTGTACCGATTAAAATATTTTTTTCTAAACAATAAAAACGAATAAAAATTATTTCTACGAAAATCTTTATACATTTATCTAGCGAATAAACAAAAAAAAATTGCCATGAAAACTACTTTTATTTTTAATTTCAATTTTTAAGAATCCATCGTCGAGTTGTCGTTTTTTTTTAAAAACATTAAAATTGACCTAAACTTTTACAAAATAATTTATCCTTAATTAAACATTCATTTAATTTTTTTTTTCCTCACATATACAAAATATTTAAAAATAATAAAAGTAGTTTATTCGTTAGCTCGTAAAAATAAACTTTATTCATTTTTATTCTATAAAAAAAAAATTACTTAAATTAACGAATCAAAATCATCTCCTGCATAATTTTTAAATGTCTTGCAGTTTTGATTGGATAAAAACATTTTAATATTTTTTATGTCCTAATTTAGATGTATACGGGATCAGAGGTGAAGTTTTTCTAATTATAATTAAATATTTATTTTAAAAAAATTACTTTCGTTTTTCTCATCGAATTACTTAACAAATCAAAATCACAACACACAAACAAACATTTCTTCATTTTTATTATACTGGAATATGGACATATTAAGATGGAATTTAAAAATATTTAAAGTAGTTTTTCATATATGTAATTTGGCGTTTATTCGCTAGATCAATCTAAAACTTATTTATAAATGGACCTCGTGTGTGTGTATCCGTTACCTATTGACTCCGAAACGGGTCAACCGATTTTCTTGAAAATTTACACAGTTGTACTATAAGCGTCTGCGAGTGTTCTTGGCTAGGTTTTGTGTTGAGGTACCCCCTGATAAATATCGATAATCGAAAATCGGGTTATAGAAGGAGTGGTCCGATTTTAATCAAATTTGATACACTCATAGACAAAGACATTAGAAACGATATTCAGAAGTTTCAAGGTTGCAGTTCTTACAGTAGTGCAGAAAATCGATTATATATATATATATATATATATATAAAAGGCAACATGTTTGTGTATGTGTGTCTGTTTATCTGCTTGTATATCTGTATTTTTTCAGCCCTTTTATTTTAGTTTATGCTTTCGGGTTTGGGCTCTAAGTAGGTATAATTGTAGTTCTTAGTCTAAGCCATAATACCATTTACTCAGAGGACTTACTTAAAATTCAGTTTACGACGAAAAAACTTATTTGATATCTTTACCAGGAAATCAAACTTTTGACTTGCATTCATTCATTTTTCTTTCAGTCTACGCTTTCGCTTTAATTGGAAACAACTATTGCTTTAGTCTTTCGTGCCAACGTCCAAAGAGTCTGAGCTCCAGGACCATGGATTTGTTCTAAAGCTTTCATGACACCCGAGCAACGCCGGGCTATACTACTAGTATTTTTATATTTCCTTTAGATCTAACTTAAAGTGACCTTTGAGTAGAATTATACTATTTTTAATTTCGATTCAGAATGCTTTTTAGTTTAATTTTTCAAATAAGCATTTTTTAATATCCATTTATTTATTATTTCATTTTTTTTTTATTCATCTTATTTTTTATAAATTCATCATTATATTCTGATACAATTCTTAATATCATAATACAATGGTAAATATCTATTTGATTATTAAAAATTTAAATATCAATTTAATTATTTTAATATCCATTCAAACGTTATTCTTATAAAACAAAATTATTAGATATATGCAAGTTAATAAACATTTTTATTTTTTAAAGAAGAATTTTTTTCTTTTTTTCTGAAATTAGAATAAAATGCATTCTGAAAAGAAATAAAAATAGTATAATTATACTCAAAAGTGCCTTAAAGTTAGATCTAAAATATCAAAATACAAGATAGTATTTGCGTTTACAATTTTTGGTTTTTACAATAAAAGAGTGGGACCTAATAGCTAATCTTGTGGTTCGAGGAAATTCATACATAGGGGGT
Source organism: Ascarosepion bandense (assembly GCA_037127315.1). Taxonomy (NCBI): domain Eukaryota; kingdom Metazoa; phylum Mollusca; class Cephalopoda; order Sepiida; family Sepiidae; genus Ascarosepion; species Ascarosepion bandense. The sequence goes on along the minus strand of JBBBDQ010020832.1, from coordinate 7,628 downwards.
ACCAGTGAGCTAAAACAAACGTTTTTTATATTCAAAGAAAAATCATTTTCACCACAATGATCTAACATTGTTCAAGTAAAAACCTCGAAACATTGAAATTTCTGTGTTGCAATATAAAATATATTAATTTTAATAAAAAACAAATTTGATTATATTCTCGATAGTATTTGTTGAATTGAGCAATTCTATAAAAAAAGCAAATGCTGGAGAACTCCCAATTGTAAAACTGTTGGTTCTCTTCACCTGGATATATATATACATATATATATATATATATATATATATTGTGTGTGTATTTTGTCAGCATTTTTTCATTAATGCAGGTTTCATTGAATAATTATAGACAAGTTTTGTCTATTAATTTTGTGTAGGATCCGTTCATACCGTCTGATATACTTGATGGTGATGTCGTTAAAAGACAACAAAAAATCACAGTATTTGTTGAATTTTTTATCGGGTCTAAGCTTTGGCTCACATAAGCCATTATCAAAGAGTAAATATTAACACACAGTAAACATAGAACATTTAAGCTATTAACAATAAAGATAATTGAATTGAAAATATAAGTCCATCCCCACCGTGGCGGATGGTCGAAGACGGTGAACGGTGGGGGAAGAGTCGTTGCGGACAAATGAATTAGATGTAGTGGATTTATTTTAGTGTAATATATAATGAACTTAATTCTTTTGTTAGAGTCTGTCGGAGAAATATTAGTATTTATGAGTTTTTTAGGATGTTTTCATCTAGTTGGTAGTTGGAGTGCATCTGGCTACGGTATAAGAGAGTGATATGTTTAGGATTGTGCTTAAGCTAATATCATGTGTTGTTTTTTCCATGTTAAGCTTTTAAGAAAGTAATGTATTTGTTCATCAACTAAGTATGTAGTTGGGAAAACTAGATTTTGAAACTGAGTTATTTCCGCAATCGAGGCCTCAACTTTTCGGTATCTTCAGGCGATATATAACAGATTTTCCAACGTTATTTCATACGTAATAATATATGGATTTTTACGAACGCGCGACTGAAATTTGAAAACAATCGTTGTCGTGCGTTCGTAAAAATCCCCAGGTTGCGCAAATAACGCCTTTCCAAATTATATAATATATAAAATTAAAAGATTATCTAATTAAATAATGTCATAGTTTTATTGCATTTTTTATTCTACTGTTCGAAGCAGATTTCCTAAATAAAAGGCTAACTGTTTTTTGTTTTTCATCGTTTCACCCCAAGCAAGGCGGTAACGCCACTGATTCGCAAGAGGCTACATAAGAGTAAAAGATTAGATAGGAGGGAAGTGAAGAGAAAGACGAACCAGTTACAGCGGGTGTCAGAGAAAGGAGCAAGAGAAGGATGGGAATACAGGTGTGAAGACAGTTGAAAAAGTAGAGAGAAAGGAAAAGATATACAGGGTGATGTAGAAAGAACTAGAGTCAAGTAGGTAAGAAATGGGTGTTGCCATTGCATTTAAATTCCTGAAGGTTGTAGCCGTCAGGAAAGCGGTCATGGAAACGAGTTCCACTGGCAGGAAGTACGAGGAGAAAAAAAAAAAGATGATTTACATTCCCCAAGGAATCTTGCGTTTAAATAGCAAAACAGATTTTTGAAATGGAATTTAATTCTTGAAATTTCATGAAATTATGTGGAAGGGCGGGGGTAATTCATTTAAAAAAATACATACATATTTTTGTCAAGATTTTCTAAAAATAATCTAATTCATTTGTCTGAAAGTTTAATTAAAATCCATTAATTATTCGATTTTTTGGGAGAATTTCCAAATTAATTTTCCCGGAAAAAAATTACATTATCCATTGTAAAGTCTTGGTAAAATTTGATCAACCGATGAAGAAGCAAAAAACTTTTAGCTAAAAAATATTTTTATCGTTCGTTTTCATAATGGCATAAATATTTTGACGAAAAATGTTTTTTTATAAATTTGGGTTTTTTCTCCTTTTTTTTCCCCAGCGAATTAATGGAGATACTCATAAAGGGTAATTTCTTTCTGTTCAGTCTGAGAGAAAATAATGCATTTTGTTAAATGCTGCACGCACCAACTGTCAAAAAATATTATTTTTGAGTTTTATTGAACTTTATTAATTTTGGTAAGATTCGAGTCGAATTTTCCCATACAATTGATATTGCATAATTTTTTACAGAAATAAGATTTTCAGGGATTTTTCTTGATATAACTTTAAAAGTAAATTGGACGAACACCCACGAAATTGGGATATCGAAAGTGGGGCTAAGCCGAGGCCGTCGCTATATTAACCAAGGCTTAAGCAAATCAAATGTGACGTCACGGTAGTAGTCATGAATCGTAGCCGTAGCGTAGCCGTCCTCATGACAATGTTGATAATCTCAAAGTCGTTATTTTTTAATAAAGATTTTAAAACTTTTTAAAATGTAACAAGAAAAAAAAAAAAGAAAGACACATGTTTTGATTTATGCTGGTTTTATTAATTTTAAATAAAATTAAGAAAACAATAAGAAAATATAAACATCATTGTTGACTACTGATTGTCGGTCGTGTTTGTAAATAAGCACAGTTTTTGTATACAAAATTTTCTTGTTTATTAGTCTAAATTTAAAAAATTCTAACAAACACTGCTTAAATTTTCATATTTTTAATTTAATTATGAAAAATCACAATCACTTTTGTTTCAATTGCAAGAATTTTAAATCAGAATCACTCAAATATAGCAATCAAGAAAACCATTAGAATTTTAGAACAAACAAGAAGCAACAATAAATAAGCAAATTAATTAAATTTAAAAATGCAACAATTCTAAATTCAAGCAAATTAATTCAAACTAAATAAGTTTAAGTTACTGTTTTTTTTTTTTTAAATCAAACTTATAAAAGTTTTTTTATGTCTCAAAATTCAGCTGAATGTTTGTAGTTTTCTTTTTTTACTTAACTTCTTACAAGTAATATTATCATTTTCCTTGCTACAAAATTATTTAATAATGCATTAGAAGAGCTCCAGATAATCATTTTTCTAGTTTTTCAATACTATGACCTTCACCACATGAGTCAACATGAAAAAGCAATTCATCACTAGCCAAAACATCCAATGTTATGTACATAGACAATTTTCTTTGATTCATTGAATGAAGAAAAGAAGGATTCTTTACAAGTTTATTAATAACAACATAATTGTATAGTACTAAATTTGTTGTTACATCATTGGGATATAACAGAGAACCTCTATTAATTCCTTGAAAATAACTGTTTATATCAGGTAGCATATCATCTCTTCCTGATACTTAAACTTTTTACAACTATAACATTTCATTTTTTTTAAAAACGGCATAACAGCAATAACCTGCTAAATATATTATAATAGGCAGGACTTTGCACTGATGAACATCATTATCAGTTACATCTATGTTAAATTTATAAACATTTAAATTTTGTTCCTCTGTCATTTCATTCCAATTCACCTCTTGTAAATTCTTTAAATTAATACTTTGATTATTAAAAGGCAGGTTAAATTTAAAACAGACAACATTCTTAGTTTTTTTCGCATTCAAATAATTGACGGATAGAGATATTATATTGATCACCACTAGTTAATGATACTGGCCAAATCTTGCTTCCAGATGATCAGTTTGAAATTTTCCAGGTAATATATACAACATTTTCAGTTCTTCTGTACAATATTGTGTTAGTTCTAAAATGGCATAAGTGGTATGGTGTAAAACAGTAAAAGTTTCCTTTTGTTAATTTACCACTTTTTCCAGGAATGCTATCCCAAGATTCCAACCAGTTACAAAATATTGTTAGAAATGCATAATTTTCTCATTTAATTTTAATGGATTGCAATATTTATTTTGAAGATTCCAACCTTTAACTGGTGTTTTCACATTCATTATATTCCACCAAATAAAAATATGTTTATAAATTCCGCAACTTCAGCAAAATTGGGCAAACATTTTCTTTTCCTAAAGAATCCCTGAATAGTATATTCATTAAATATTTGTAATACTAAATTAACATTTTGCCTTTCAAGATTACTAGGGCAAAAGTGTCTGGCAGTCATTTTGTAACAATGTTTTAGAAGTGATTGCGATTCCAGGGCATGAATTTTGTGTAAGGTACAAAATGGAGCACTTTGGACATTATCTAATTCATGATTTCCAATGAAACAACTTTGGAAATATCATGCATTTACTTGCATCTTTTTGACCAAGCCAGTTGTTTCTGATACATTTTAAAATATGGACTGAGTCAAATACAAAAAAAAGAGGTCTAGACTTCAGAACTGGGTGTGGATATACAATCGAAAGTTTGCTAGGGAACAAAATAAAGACATAGCTTTTTTTATTTATTGCATTGTTATCCATTATTACACACAATACTTTAAAGCCTATTTCTTCCAACCCAATTAAGCGTTCAATTATGTTGAATAAATTTTCTGCTTTAAGACATTTAGTCGGCATTATATGTATAACATCCTTATAATTCGATAACACACTTCTAAGCATAAAAGCAAATGCACTTGTTGTTGCCTCATCGGTGTTATTGGCTAAGCCAACAACATTGCCACCTTTATAATCAAAATAAGGTTTTAGATGAATTTCATCAACAAGTAAAGATACTGTGATATCTTTCTGAGCAAGTAACTTGAACTTATTTTTATATACATTAGAAAATTGTTATGTTGCTCAACAACAGGATTCATAGAGGGTGATAGGGTAAGTCTTCTAATGGTTGAATAGCTTGGTAAAATTACATTTTTCGAATCTCTTAACAGTCTGTATCCAGTAGGAGAACAGTTATATAATAATGAAGAAAATATCATCATTTCTGTTGAATAACTGAACTTATTTTGTGTCATTAGGTTTATTTGTTCATATATAAATTTAATTGCACTATAATATTTATTTGACTCCTCTTGCAGTAATGACATGACTAATTTTAATATTGAAATAACATTTTGCGGTTTGCTTTGTTGTTCTTCTATGTCCATTTTTTGAAGGTTTGAAATCAAAATTTCAAAAATATTCACATCAGTTACAAAGTTAGGAATCTTATACTCCCCTATTCTGTGAATTTCCACGTCATTACAGAAGACGTGTGTTGCAAAATCGGAATCATTACAATAGACAGGGTCATTTTAGGATATGGAGACTGGATGATATGACAAATAAGTTTATCCTGTTTCCTAATAATGGTTCAATCATTTCGTCGATAAAATTTAATTTATCTTCCATATCATTAATGTTATGGAACATTTTTTGTTTTTTGTATGCTCGGTCATCTGCAATACTTTGATCTAAAGCTCTTTTCAGATCAAAATTTTCCCTTTGATTTTTCTTGGAGTTTGGTGATTTTCTAAAGGAGGTCGATGAAGATAAATAGGAGGGACAGTTTGGAAGAATCCTAGGTATATAGCACCATCAGAAAGATATGGTCTTTCAAGTTTAACTGTAATAGTTTTACCCGTTTTTTTATCAAATGCTGACGATTCTCTTTTGCGTCTTAAGGTCGAAAATGAAGTTCACATGCCTGAAAAATATTTTCAAAAGAAACCACAACATATTTTAAATCTTAATTGTTAAACGAATGAATGACTCGCTAAAATGCCTATCAAAAACTCATGAATTAATTTTCGTTTTTTTGTTTTTGTTTTTGTTATTGCATATAAACTATTTTAGGTCCTTTAATGCCGAATTGTCAATACAGTTTTTGAATAACATCGGCAGTGAAAGTATTATATAATCCATAGCTGAAGGGAATATGAGAATTATTTATACCTTTTCCAAGGATATTAGTCCAAATGTGAACGTTAAACGGAAAGACTGGAATTCGAAATTTCGTATTACGATTCCAAAGTCCGCCTATTCAGTGAATCAAGTGAATTTCCCTATTTTAATTTAAGTTAAAATATATATTCATTTATTAGAAAAACAATATTTAATGAATAGAATCAGCAAAAAATGCTTTAGTAGTAATAGTTTTATACATTTTATTGCCAGTTTTATGTTACAGCGGATAAAAAAGAATTATGAATCGAACGAATTAATGATAGGATAGCTAAATCTGAAATAGATTTTTAAAAAGTCTTGAGAACTTTTAATCCAATAGATTTATTAAGAATATCAAATGTCTTTAGGGGAAATTCTGCTAAAATAACGGAGTTCGAATTTTAAATAAAATTTTGACATATTTTGAATCCATTGTTTTTTAATCCTACTGGATGAAATAAAGATATTTTTTTTACCTTTCAAAGAAGATACACTTAAAAAATTCCAGGATATTTGGTAATTACATTACATTTTTAAAAATATTTTAATAGTAAAAAAATGAAAAGAAAGTAAAAATTAATGTTTTTATTTCAATTTCATTTATGATGTTAAACTGTTTATAAAAAAATCATGTTTTTGCAAAACTCTTTTTTTTGGTTAATGTTTTAATTTTTAAGGATTAAAAACCCTAAACCAACTATAAAAGAATTTTCAGTTAAAATTCTAATTTTTTATTTCCAATTTTTTTTTCTCTGGATTAATATCGATAGTTAACTTTCAAATTATCAAAAATAGGAAAAAAATGTTTGGAAAATATATTTTGAGGGTGTTCCATTTTGTGCTAAATATTTGTTAAAATTAAGTATTTTAAAAGTTAGGTTTTAAAATTCAAGTGTGGTGTGATTTAGGCCTTTATGTTTTAAATAAATTCAAAACTTAGTCAGAAATAATAGGTTTAAACAAAAGCTTAAATCATCATTTTCCAGTTTAAGTTTTCGGTAATAGTGACTTGTTTGACTTTTGTTTTTTTTGTAACATAATTTCATTTGGAGTTTTCAAATAGAAAACCTTAAAAATAAAACAAATTCTTTTTAAAATTGACTATAAGATAAATTTTGTAGTTTTTGTTAATACAAAAAAAAAAGAATAAAAAAAAATTTAATTCAGGAATATTTTTTCATGTTTAAAAAAATGATTCATAAAGTTGCAAGAAGTATAGAAAAGTTTTTACTTTCGTTTTCTAAGAATTTTTAAACATTTTATTGAAAAGAAAACACTATTTTCTGAAATAAAATATCAATAAACTATTAATTCAAATACTTTTTAGAAAATATAATGATTTTAATGTTTAAACAACTTTTTTTGGCTTCAGTTTAAATTTCAAAACATTTCGAAAAAAAACTTACGAATGAATAGCCGTATTTATTTATTTTTTTTTTTTTCAGATATTTTTTATTTCAATTGTATTCAAAGAAATAAAATAATATCTTAATTTATTGTATTAATTTAAAAGATATAAACAAAGTGCTTTCTTTCTCTTTTCCTTGTGCTAGGCAAAACTAATTTTTTAGCAAATTTTGATTTGAATGAATTTGTTGAAATAAAATGGTGATAAAATTTTAACTAGACTTACTTTGCTAAATGGACTTTGGGTAAAATTCTCCTTTTAATGGCATGTTTCATTGATCAAATAAATGTTTATTTTTTGAAAACGAAAAAACAATGAACTTTCGGTCCATTTTTATAATTCCCTTTACATTGTGGTACCACACAAGAAAGAAGGCATATTTGCTCCGAAAATAAGTCAACGCTAACGGACTCCGTATAAAACAGAACTCTACTGGGGCGTGACGTCAGCACGTCAACTTTAATCATAGGATA
>JBBBDQ010020828.1:5000-10397 GCA_037127315.1 Ascarosepion bandense | reverse complement strand
AGATAGATAGATAGATATGAAGAGCTTAGCATAGATAGATAGATAGATAGATAGATATGAAAGACACTTATGATAGATAGATAGATATGAAGAGCTTAGCATAGATAGATAGATAGATAGATAGATAGATATAGAAAGAGCTTAGCATAGATAGATAGATAGATAGATAGATAGATATGAAAGAGAGCTTGCTTTTTTTAAATAGATAGATAGATAGATAGATAGATATGAAAGAGCTTGGCATAGATAGATAGATAGATAGAGAGCTTGGCATAGATAGATAGATAGATATATAGAAAGAGCTTGGCACTGTAGATAGATAGATAGATAGATATGAAGAGCTTATATAGATGATAGATAGATAGATATAGAAGAGCTTAGCATAGATAGATAGATAGATAGATAGAAACAACATAGATAGATAGATAGATAGATATGAAACAACATAGATAGATAGATAGATAGTATGAAGAACGACATAGATAGATAGATAGATATGAAGAGCACGCATAGATAGATAGATAGATATGAAAGACAGCATAGATAGATAGATATGAAAGAGCTTAGCATAGATAGATAGATAGATAGATATGAAGAGCTTAGCATAGATAGATAGATAGATAGATATATGAAGAGCTTAGCATAGATAGATAGATAGATAGATATGTATGTAGATAGATAGATAGATAGATGAAGGAAGCTTTAGCATAGATAGATAGATAGATAGATATAGAAAGACATAGATAGATAGATAGATAGAGAGCTTGCTTTAGATAGATAGATAGATATGAAGAAACATAGATAGATAGATAGATATGAAGAGCTTAGCATAGATAGATAGATAGATATGAAAGGCTTAGCATAGATAGATAGATAGATATGAAACATAGATAGATAGATAGATATGAAGAGCTTAACATAGATAGATAGATAGATATGAAGGAAGCTTAGCATAGATGGTAGATAGATATAGAGAGCTTAGCATAGATAGATAGATAGATAGATATGAAGAGCTTGCTTGTAGATAGATAGATAGATAGATATTATGACAGCATAGATAGATAGATAGATAGATATGAAGAGCTTAGCATAGATAGATATATGAAAGACATAGATAGATAGATAGATAGAGAGAGCTTGGCATAGATAGATAGATAGATAGATAGATAGATAGATATGAAGGAAAAACATAGATAGATAGATATAGAGAGCTTGCTTGTAGATAGATAGATATGAAGAGCTTGGCATAGATAGATAGATATGAAAGACATAGATAGATAGATATAGATAGATAGATAGATAGATATGAAACATGATAGATAGATATAGAAAGAGCTTAGCATAGATAGATAGATATGAAAGAGCTTAACATAGATAGATAGATAGATAGATATGAAGAGCTTACATATAGATAGATAGATAGATAGATAGAGAGAGCTTAGCATAGATAGATAGATAGATAGATATAGAAGAAACAGCATAGATAGATAGATAGATAGATAGATATGAAGAGCTTAGCATAGATAGATAGATAGATAGATATGAAGAGCTTAGCATAGATAGATAGATAGATAGATATGAAAGACATATAGATAGATAGATAGATAGATAGATATGAAAGAGCTTAGCATAGATAGATAGATAGATATGAAAGAGCTTAGCATAGATAGATAGATAGATAGATAGATAGATATGAAAGACATAGATAGATAGATAGATAGATAGATAGATATAGACAGCATAGATAGATAGATAGATAGATAGATAGATAGAAACATAGATAGATGATAGATATGAAAGAGCACGCAGATAGATAGATAGATATGAAGAGCTTAGCATAGATAGATAGATAGATAGATATGAACATAGATGATAGATAGATAGATATGAAGAGCTTATACATAGATAGATAGATAGATAGATATGAAGAGCTTAGCATAGATAGATAGATAGATAGATATATGAAGGAAGCAGCATAGATAGATAGATAGATAGATATGAAGAGCTTAGCATAGATAGATAGATAGATATAGAGAGCTTGCTGAATAGATAGATGAATGTAGAAGAGCTTGCTTGTAGATAGATAGATAGATATAGAAAGAGCTTGTATATAGATAGATAGATAGATATGAAGAGCTTAGCATAGATAGATAGATAGATAGATAGATAGAGAGCTAGCTAGATAGATAGATAGATAGATAGATAGATAGATACATAGAAGGAAGCAACATAGATAGATAGATAGATAGATATGAAAGAGCTAGCATAGATAGATAGATAGATAGATGAAAGAGCTTAGCATGGATAGATAGATAGATATGAAGAGCCAGATAGATAGATAGATAGATAGATAGATAGATAGATAGATAGATAGATATAGAGAAACATAGATAGATAGATAGATAGATATGAAGAGCTTAGCATAGATAGATAGATAGATAGATATATAGAAACATAGATAGATAGATAGATAGATATGAAGAGCTTAACATAGATAGATAGATATATAGAGAGAGCTTAGCATAGATAGATAGATAGAAGGAGCTTAGCATAGATAGATAGATAGATATGAAAGAGAGCTTAGCATAGATAGATAGATGAAGAGCTTGTATAGATAGATAGATAGATATAGAGAGCTTGCATGATAGGTAGATAGATATGGAAGCATATAGATAGATAGATATGAAACATAGATAGATAGATAGATAGATATAGAAAGATACATAGATAGATAGATAGATAGATATGATAAACAAACATAGATAGATAGATAGATAGATATAGAGAAACAAACATAGATAGATAGATAGATAGATAGATGAAAGAAACATAGCATAGTCATTAGATGAATTGATATGAAGACTTGAAAAAAAAAAAAAAACATAGATAGATGATAGATAGATATGAAAGACAGCATAGATAGATAGATAGATGATAGATATGAAGAGCACGCAGATAGATAGATAGATATGAAAGAGCTTAGCATAGATAGATAGATAGATAGATAGATATAGAAAGACAGCATAGATAGATAGATAGATTGATAGATAGATGAAAGAGCTTAGCATAGATGATAGATAGATAGATAGATAGATAGATAGATATGAAAGGAAGCTTAGCATAGATAGATAGATAGATATACAGAAACATACATAGATAGATAGATAGATAAATGTAGAGAAAGAGCTGTAGATAGATAGATAGATAGATATGAAGAGCTTAGCATGATAGATAGATAGATGGATATGAAAGAGCTTAGCATAGATAGATAGATAGATAGATAGAGAAACAAACATAGATAGATAGATAGATAGATATGAGAAAGCAACATAGATAGATAGATAGATAGATATGAAACATAGATAGATAGATAGATAGATAGATAGATAGATAGATAGATATGAAAGAGCTTAGCATAGATAGATAGATAGATAGATATGAAAGAGCTTATTTATAGATAGATAGATAGATAGATAGATAGATATGAAGAGCTTAGCATAGATAGATAGATAGATAGATAGATATGAAGAGCTTAGCATAGATAGATAGATAGATATATAGAAGAGCTTAGCATAGATAGATAGATAGATAGATATAGAAAGGCTAGCACCAGATAGATAGATAGATAGATGGAGAGAGCTTATGTAGATAGATAGATAGATAGATATATGAAACATAGATAGATAGATAGATAGATATGAAAGAGAGAAAAAGCATAGATAGATAGATAGATAGAGAGATATAGATAGATAGATAGATAGATAGATATAGAAAGAGCTTGCTTGTAGATAGATAGATAGATAGATATGAAGGAGCTTAAACATAGATAGATAGATAGATAGATATGAAGAGCTTAACATAGATAGATAGATAGATAGATATGAAGAGCCAGCATAGATAGATAGATAGATAGATATGAAGAAGCATAGATAGATAGATAGATAGATATGAAAGAGCTTAACACAGATAGATAGATATGAAGAGCTTAGCATAGATAGATAGATATGAAGAGCTTAGCATAGATAGATAGATAGATATGAAGAGCTTAGCATAGATAGATAGATAGATATGAAAAGGAAGCAACCAGATAGATAGATAGATATGAAGAGCTTAGCATAGATAGATAGATAGATATGAAGAGCTTAGCATATAGATAGATAGATATAGAAAGACATAGATAGATAGATAGATAGATATAGAAAGAGCTTGCTTGTAGATAGATAGATAGATAGATATATAGAAACATACATAGATAGATAGATAGATAGATGAAAGAGCTTAGCATAGATAGATAGATAGATAGATATGAAGAGCTTAGCATAGATAGATAGATAGATAGATATGAAACGCGCGATAGATAGATAGATAGATAGAAGAGCTTGGCATAGATAGATAGATAGATAGAAGGAAGCAGCATAGATAGATAGATAGATATGAAGAGCTTAGCATAGATAGATAGATAGATATGAAGAGCTTAGCATAGATAGATAGATAGATATGAAGAGCTTAGCATAGATAGATAGATAGATATGAAGAGCTTAGCATAGATAGATAGATAGATAGAGAGCTTAATAGATAGATAGATAGATATAGAGAGCTTAGCATAGATAGATAGATAGATATGAAGGAAGCAACATAGATATAGATAGATAGATAGATGAAAGAGCTTAGCATAGATAGATATGAAGAGCTTAGCATGGATAGATAGATGAATGAAAGAGCTTGCTTGTAGATAGATAGATAGATAGATGATAGATATGAAGAAACATAGATAGATAGATATGAAGAACTTAGCATAGATAGATAGATATGAAGAGCTTAGCATAGATAGATAGATAGATATGAAGAGCTTAAAACGCAGATAGATAGATATGAAGAGCTTGGCATAGATAGATAGATAGATATGAAGAATACAACATAAGATAGATAGATAGAAAGACATAGATAGATAGATATAGAGAAACGACATAGATAGATAGATAGATAGATAGAGAGAAACAGCATAGATAGATAGATAGATAGATAGATAGAAATACATAGATAGATAGATAGATAGATATGAAGGAAGCAACATAGATGATAGATAGATAGATAGATAGATACATAGATAGATAGATAGATAGATATGAAGAGCTTGCTTGCCAGATAGATAGATAGATAGATATGAAAGAGCACCAACATAGATAGATAGATAGATAGATAGATATGAAAGAGCTTAGCTAGATAGATAGATGAATGAAGGAAGCAGCATAGATAGATAGATAGATAGATAGATATGAAGGAAGCAAGCATAGATAGATAGATAGATAGATAGATAGATATGAAGAGCTTAGCATAGATAGATAGATAGATAGATAGATAGATATGAAGAGCTTAGCATAGATAGATAGATAGATA
>JBBBDQ010020826.1:0-21445 GCA_037127315.1 Ascarosepion bandense | reverse complement strand
AAAGTAATATCTTTCCGCGTATTTAATAATAATATAAATTGCTGCGTATTTAATAATAATATAAATTGCTGCGTATTTAAAAATAATATAAATTGCCGCGTATTTAATAATAATATAAATTGCTGCGTATTTAATAATAATATAAATTGCTGCGTATTTAAAAATAATATAAATTGCCGCGTATTTAATAATAATATAATTGCTGCGTATTTAATAATAATAAATTCTGCGTATTTAAAAATAATATAAATTGCCGCGTATTTAATAATAATGTAATTGCTGCGTATTTAAAAATAATATAATGCCGCGTATTTAATAATAATATAAATTGCTGCGTATTTAAAAATAATATAAATTGCCGCGTATTTAATAATAATATAAATTGCTGCGTATTTAATAATAATATAAATTGCTGCGTATTTAAAAATAATATAAATTGCCGCGTATTTAATAATAATATAAATTGCTGCGTATTTAAAAATAATATAAATTGCCGCGTATTTAATAATAATATAAATTGCTGCGTATTTAATAATAATATAAATTGCTGCGTATTTAAAAATAATATAATTACTGTATTTAATAATAATATAAATTGCTGCGTATTTAATAATAATATAAATTGCTGCGTATTTAAAAATAATATAAATTGCCGCGTATTTAATAATAATATAAATTGCTGCGTATTTAATAATAATATAAATTGCCGCGTATTTAATAATAATATAAATTGCCGCGTATTTAATAATAATATAAATTGCTGTATTTAATAATAATATAATTACTGCGTATTTAAAAATAATATAAATTGCCGCGTATTTAATAATATATAAATTGCTGCGTATTTAATAATAATATAAATTGCTGCGTATTTAAAAATAATATAAATTCCTTGCGTATTTAATAATAATATAAATTGCTGCGTATTTAATAATAATGAAATTGCCGCGTATTTAATAATAATATAAATTGCCGCGTATTTAATAATAATATAAATTGCTGCGTATTTAATAATAATATAAATTGCCGCGTATTTAAAAATAATATAAATTGCTGCGTATTTAAAAATAATATAAATTGCCGCGTATTTAATAGCTTAATATAAATTGCTGCGTATTTAATAATAATATAAATTGCTGCGTATTTAATAATAATATAGATTGCTGTATTTAAAAATAATATAAATTGCCGCGTATTTAATAATATAAATTGCTGCGTATTTAATAATAATATAAATTGCTGCGTATTTAAAAATAATATAAATTGCCGCGTATTTAATAATAATATAAATTGCTGCGTATTTAAAAATAATATAAATTCACGCGTATTTAATAATAATATAAATTACTGCGGCACAAAATAATATAAATTGCCGCGTATTTAATAATAATATAAATTGCTGCGTATTTAATAATAATATAAATTGCGCAACTATTTAAAAATAATATAAATTGCCGCGTATTTAATAATAATATAAATTGCCGCGTATTTAATAATAATATAAATTGCCGCGTATTTAATAATAATATAAATTGCCGCGTATTTAATAATAATATAAATTGCTGCGTATTTAATAATAATATAAATTGCACGTATTTAAAAATAATATAAATTGCTGCGTATTTAAAAATAATATAAATTGCCGCGTATTTAATAATAATATAAATTGCCGCGTATTTAATAATAATATAAATTGCTGCGTATTTAATAATATAAATTGCTGCGTATTTAATAATAATATAAATTGCTGCGTATTTAAAAATAATATAAATTGCCGCGTATTTAATAATAATATAAATTGCTGCGTATTTAATAATAATATAAATTGCCGTATTTAAAATAATATAAATTGCCGCGTATTTAATAATAATATAAATTGCTGCGTATTTAATAATAATATAAATTATAACGTATTTAATAATAATATAAATTGCCGCGTATTTAATAATAATATAAATTGCTGCGTATTTAATAATAATATAAATTACGTATTTAAAAATAATATAAATTGCTGCGTATTTAAAATAATAATATAAATTGCCGCGTATTTAATAATAATATAAATTGCCGCGTATTTAATAATAATAATATAAATTGCTGCGTATTTAATAATAATATAAATTGCTGCGTATTTTAAAAATAATATAAATTGCCGCGTATTTAATAATATAAATTGCTGCGTATTTAATAATAATATAAATTGCTGCGTATTAAAAATAATATAAATTGCCGTATTTAATAATAATATAAATTGCTGCGTATTTAAAAATAATATAAATTGCCGCATGTTTAATAATAATATAAATTGCTGCGTATTTAAAAATAATATAAATTGCCGCGTATTTAATAATAATATAAATTGCTGCGTATTTAATAATAATATAAATTGCTGCGTATTTAAAAATAATATAAATTGCCGCGTATTTAATAATAATATAAATTGCCGCGTATTTAATAATAATATAAGTACCGCGTATTTAATAATAATATAAATTGCTGCGTATTTAATAATAATATAAATTGCTGCATATTTAAAAATAATATAAATTGCCGCGTATTTAATAATATAAATTGCTGCGTATTTAATAATAATATAAATTGCTGCGTATTTAAAAATAATATAAATTATTACGTATTTAATAATAATATAAATTGCTGCGTATTTAATAATAATATAAATTGCTGCGTATTTAAAAAATAATATAAATTGCCGCGTATTTAATAATAATATAAATTGCCGCGTATTTAATAATAATATAAATTGCCGCGTATTTAATAATAATATAGTGCTGCGTATTTAATAATAATATAAATTGCTGCGTATTTAAAAATAATATAAATTGCCGCGTATTTAATAATAATACCGTTGCCGCGTATTTAATAATAATATAAATTGCCGCGTATTTAATAATAATATAAATTGCTGCGTATTTAATAATAATATAAATTGCTGCGTATTTAAAAATAATATAAATTGCCGCGTATTTAATAATAATATAAATTGCTGCGTATTTAATAATAATATAAATTGCTGCGTATTTAAAAATAATATAAATTGCCGCGTATTTAATAATAATATAAATTGCTGCGATTTAATAATAATATAAATTGCTGCGTATTTAAAAATAATATAAATTGCCGCGTATTTAATAATAATATAAGTGCTGCGTATTTAAAAATAATATAAATTGCCGCGTATTTAATAATAATATAAATTGCTGCGTATTTAAAAATAATATAAATTGCCGCGTATTTAATAATAATATAAATTGCCGCGTATTTAATAATAATATAAATTGCCGCGTATTTAATAATAATATAAATTGCTGCGTATTTAATAATAATATAAATTGCTGCGTATTTAAAAATAATATAAATTGCCGCGTATTTAATAATAATATAAATTGCTGCGTATTTAATAATAATATAAATTGCTGCGTATTTAAAAATAATATAAATTGCCGCGTATTTAATAATAATATAAATTGCTGCGTATTTAATAATAATATAAATTGCTGCGTATTTAAAAATAATATAAATTGCCGCGTATTTAATAATAATATAAATTGCCGCGTATTTAATAATAATATAAATTGCCGCGTATTTAATAATAATATAAATTGCCGCGTATTTAATAATAATATAAATTGCTGCGTATTTAAAAATAATATAAATTGCCGCGTATTTAATAATAATATAAATTGCTGCGTATTTAATAATAATATAAATTGCTGCGTATTTAAAAATAACAAATTGCCGCGTATTTAATAATAATATAAATTGCTGCGTATTTAATAATAATATAAATTGCTGCGTATTTAAAAATAATATAAATTGCCGCGTATTTAATAATAATATAAATTGCCGCGTATTTAATAGCAATATAAATTGCCGCGTATTTAATAATAATATAAATTGCTGCGTATTTAAAAAAAATAATATAAATTGCCGCGTATTTAATAATAATATAAATTGCTGCATTAATAATAATATAAATTGCTGCGTATTTAAGAAATATAAATTGCCGCGTATTTAATAATAATATAAATTGCTGCGTATTTAATAATAATATAAATTGCCGTATTTAAAAATAATATAAATTGCCGTATTTAATAATAATATAAATTGCTGCGTATTTAAAAATAATATAAATTGCCGCGTATTTAATAATAATATAAATTGCTGCGTATTTAATAATAATATAAATTACTGCGTATTTAAAATAATATAAATTGCCGCGTATTTAATAATAATATAAATTGCTGCGTATTTTAAAAATAATATAAATTGCCGCGTATTTAATAATAATATAAATTGCCGCGTATTTAATAATAATATAAATTGCTGCGTATTTAAAATAATATAAATTGCCGTGTATTTAATAATAATATAAATTGCCGTGTATTTAAAAATAATACCCAGAATTGCCGCGTATTTAATAATAATATAAATTGCTGCGTATTTAAAAATAATATAAATGCCGCGTATTTAATAATAATATAAATTACTGCGTATTTAAAAATAATATATTGCCGTGTATTTAATAATAATATAAATTGCCGTGTATTTAAAAATAATATAAATTGCCGCGTATTTAATAATAATATAAATTGCTGCGTATTTAAAAATAATATAAATTGCCGCGTATTTAATAATAATATAAATTGCCGTATTTAAAAATAATATAAATTACTGCGTATTTAATAATAATATAAATTGCGTATTAAAAATAATATAAATTGCCGCGTATTTAATAATAATATAAATTGCCGCGTATTTAATAATAATATAAATTGCCGCGTATTTAATAATAATATAAATTGCTGCGTATTTAATAATAATATAAATTGCTGCGTATTTAAAAATAATATAAATTGCCGCGTATTTAATAATAATATAAATTGCTGCGTATTTAATAATAATATAAATTGCTGCGTATTTAAAAATAATATAAATTGCCGCGTATTTAATAATAATATAAATTGCTGCGTATTTAATAATAATAATATAAATGCTGCGTATTTAAAAATAATATAAATTGCCGCGTATTTAATAATAATATAAATTGCCGCGTATTTAATAATAATATAAATTGCCGCGTATTTATTAATAATATAAATTGCTGCGTATTTAATAATAATATAAATTGCTGCGTATTTAAAAATAATATAAAGTACTTGCGTATTTAATAATAATATAAATTGCTGCGTATTTAATAATAATATAAATTACTGCGTATTTAAAAATAATATAAATTGCCGCGTATTTAATAATAATATAAATTGCTGCGTATTTAATAATAATATAAATTGCTGCGTATTTAAAAATAATATAAATTGCCGCGTATTTAATAATAATATAAATTGCTGCGTATTTAAAAATAATATAAATTGCCGCGTATTTAATAATAATATAAATTGCTGCGTATTTAATAATAATATAAATTGCTGCGTATTTAAAAAATAATATAAATTGCCGCGTATTTAATAATAATATAAATTGCTGCGTATTTAAAAATAATATAAATTGCCGCGTATTTAATAATAATATAAATTGCGCATTATTTAATAATAATATAAATTGCTGCGTATATTTAAAAATAATATAAATTGCCGTGTATTTAATAATAATATAAATTGCCGTGTATTTAAAAATAATATAAATTGCCACGTATTTAATAATAATATAAATTGCTGCGTATTTAATAATAATATAAATTGCTGCGTATTTAAAAATAATATAAATTGCCGCGTATTTAATAATAATATAAATTGCTGCGTATTTAAAAATAATATAAATTGCGCGTATTTAATAATAATATAAATTGCTGCGTATTTAAAAATAATATAAATTGCCGCGTATTTAATAATATAAATTGCTGCGTATTTAATAATAATATAAACTTGCTGCGTATTTAATAATAATATAAATTGCCGCGTATTTAATAATAATATAAATTGCCGCGTATTTAATAATAATATAAATTGCCGCGTATTTAATAATAATATAAATTGCTGCGTATTTAATAATAATATAAATTGCTGCGTATTTAATAATAATATAAATTGCTGCGTATTTAATAATAATATAAATTGCTGCGTATTTAATAATAATATAAATTGCCGCGTATTTAATAATAATATAAATTGCCGCGTATTTAATAATAATATAAATTGCTGCGTATTTAATAATAATATAAATTGCTGCGTATTTAATAATAATATAAATTGCCGCGTATTTAATAATAATATAAATTGCCGCGTATTTAATAATAATATAAATTGCCGCGTATTTAATAATAATATAAATTGCTGCGTATTTAATAATAATATAAATTGCTGCGTATTTAATAATAATATAAATTGCCGCGTATTTAATAATAATATAAATTGCCGCGTATTTAATAATATAAATTGCCGCGTATTTAATAATAATATAAATTGCTGCGTATTTAATAATAATATAAATTGCTGCGTATTTAATAATAATATAAATTGCTGCGTATTTAATAATAATATAAATTGCTGCGTATTTAATAATAATATAAATTGCTGCGTATTTAATAATAATATAAATTGCTGCGTATTTAATAATAATATAAATTGCCGCGTATTTAATAATAATATAAATTGCCGCGTATTTAATAATAATATAAATTGCCGCGTATTTAATAATAATATAAATTGCTGCGTATTTAATAATAATATAAATTGCTGCGTATTTAATAATAATATAAATTGCCGTATTTAAAAATAATATAAATTGCCGCGTATTTAATAATAATATAAATTGCTGCGTATTTAAAAATAATATAAATTGCCGCGTATTTAATAATAATATAAATTGCTGCGTATTTAAAAATAATATAAATTGCGCTATTTAATAATAATATAAATTGCTGCGTATTTAAAAATAATATAAATTGCCGCGTATTTAATAATAATATAAATTGCCGCGTATTTAATAATAATATAAATTGCCGCGTATTTAATAATAATATAAATTGCTGCGTATTTAATAATAATATAAATTGCTGCGTATTTAAAAATAATATAAATTGCCGCGTATTTAATAATAATAATTGCCGCGTATTTAATAATAATATAAATTGCGCATATTTAATAATAATATAATTGCCGCGTATTTAATAATAATATAAATTGCTGCGTATTTAAAAATAATATAAATTGCTGCGTATTTAATAATAATATAAATTGCCGCGTATTTAATAATAATATAAATTGCTGCGTATTTAATAATAATATAAATTGCTGCGTATTTAAAAATAATATAAATTGCCGCGTATTTAATAATAATATAAATTGCTGCGTATTTAAAAATAATATAAATTGCCGCGTATTTAATAATATAAATTGCCGCGTATTTAATAATAATATAAATTGCTGCGTATTTAAAAATAATATAAATTGCCGTGTATTTAATAATAATATAAATTGCCGTGTATTTAAAAATAATATAAATTGCCGCGTATTTAATAATAATATAAATTGCTGCGTATTTAATAATAATATAAATTGCTGCGTATTTAAAAATAATATAAATTGCCGCGTATTTAATAATAATATAAATTGCTGCGTATTTAAAAATAATATAAATTGCGCGTATTTAATAATAATATAAATTGCTGCGTATTTAATAATAATATAAATTGCTGTATTTAAAAATAATATAAATTGCCGCGTATTTAATAATAATATAAATTGCTGCGTATTTAAAAATAATATAAATTGTGCCGCGTATTTAATAATAATATAAATTGCTGCGTATTTAATAATAATATAAATTGCTGCGTATTTAAAAATAATATAAATTGCCGCGTATTTAATAATAATATAAATTGCTGCGTATTTAAAAATAATATAAATTGCCGCGTATTTAATAATAATATAAATTGCTGCGTATTTAATAATAATATAAATTGCTGCGTATTTAAAAATAATATAAATTGCCGCGTATTTAATAATAATATAAATTGCTGCGTATTTAAAAATAATATAAATTGCCGCGTATTTAATAATAATATAAATTGCCGCGTATTTAATAATAATATAAATTTAACCGTATTTAAAAATAATATAAATTGCCGTGTATTTAATAATAATATAAATTGCCGTGTATTTAAAAAATAATATAAATTGCCGCGTATTTAATAATAATATAAATTGCTGCGTATTTAATAATAATATAAATTGCTGCGTATTTAAAAATAATATAAATTGCCGCGTATTTAATAATAATATAAATTGCTGCGTATTTAAAAATAATATAAATTGCCGCGTATTTAATAATAATATAAATTGCTGCGTATTTAAAAATAATATAAATTGCCGCGTATTTAATAATATAAATTGCTGCGTATTTAATAATAATATAAAAAGAATTGCCGTATTTAAAAATAATATAAATTGCCGCGTATTTAATAATAATATAAATTGCTGCGTATTTAAAAATAATATAAATTGCCGCGTATTTAATAATAATATAAATTGCCGCGTATTTAATAATAATATAAATTGCTGCGTATTTAATAATAATATAAATTGCTGCGTATTTAAAAATAATATAAATTGCCGCGTATTTAACAATAATATAAATTGCTGCGTATTTAAAAATAATATAAATTGCCGCGTATTTAATAATATAAATTGCTGCGTATTTAATAATAATATAAATTGCTGCGTATTTAAAAATAATATAAATTGCGTATTTAATAATAATATAAATTGCTGCGTATTTAAAAATAATATAAATTGCCGCGTATTTAATAATAATATAAGTACCGCGTATTTAATAATATAAATTGCCGTGTATTTAATAATAATATAATTTCACCCCGCGTATTTAATAATAATATAAATTGCCGCGTATTTAATAATAATATAAATTGCCGCGTATTTAATAATAATATAAATTGCCGCGTATTTAATAATAATATAAATTGCCGCGTATTTAATAATAATATAAATTGCCGCGTATTTAATAATAATATAAATTGCCGCGTATTTAATAATAATATAAATTGCTGCGTATTTAAAAATAATATAAATTGCCGCGTATTTAATAATAATATAAATTGCCGTGTATTTAATAATAATATAAATTGCCGCGTATTTAATAATAATATAAATTGCCGCGTATTTAATAATAATATAAATTGCCGCGTATTTAATAATAATATAAATTGCCGCGTATTTAATAATAATATAAATTGCCGCGTATTTAATAATAATATAAATTGCCGCGTATTTAATAATAATATAAATTGCCGCGTATTTAATAATAATATAAATTATACGTATTTAAAAATAATATAAATTGCCGCGTATTTAATAATAATATAAATTGCCGCGTATTTAATAATAATATAAATTACCCGTGTATTTAATAATAATATAAATTACGTAATTTAATAATAATATAAATTGCCGCGTATTTAATAATAATATAAATTGCCGCGTATTTAATAATAATATAAATTGCCGTGTATTTAATAATAATATAAATTGCCGCGTATTTAATAATAATATAAATTGCTGCGTATTTAATAATAATATAAATTGCCGCGTATTTAATAATAATATAAATTGCCGTGTATTTAATAATAATATGCCGCGTATTTAATAATAATAATATAAATTGCTGCGTATTTAATAATAATATAAATTGCCGCGTATTTAATAATAATATAAATTGCCGTGTATTTAATAATATAAATTGCCGCGTATTTAATATCATATAAATTACCGCGTATTTAATAATAATATAAATTACTGCGTATTTAATAATAATATAAATTGCTGCGTATTTAATAATAATATAAATTGCCGCGTATTTAATAATAATATAAATTGCCGCGTATTTAATAATAATATAAATTGCCGCGTATTTAATAATAATATAAATTGCCGTGTATTTAATAATAATATAAATTGCCGCGTATTTAATAATAATATAAATTGCCGCGTATTTAATAATAATATAAATTGCTGCGTATTTAATAATAATATAAAATTGCTGCGTATTTAATAATAATATAAATTGCCGCGTATTTAATAATATAAATTGCCGCGTATTTAATAATAATATAAATTGCTGCGTATTTAAAAATAATATACATTGCCGCGTATTTAATAATAATATAAATTGCCGTGTATTTAATAATAATATAAATTGCCGCGTATTTAATAATAATATAAATTGCCGCGCCATTTTAATAATAATAAATTGCCGCGTATTTAATAATAATATAAATTGCCGCGTATTTAATAATAATATAAATTGCCGTGTATTTAATAATAATATAAATTGCCGCGTATTTAATAATAATATAAATTGCCGCGTAATAATGCCATTTGCTGCGTATTTAATAATAATATAAATTGCTGCGTATTTAATAATAATATAAATTGCCGCGTATTTAATAATAATATAAATTGCCGCGTATTTAATAATAATATAAATTGCTGCGTATTTAAATAATATAAATTGCCGCGTATTTAATAATAATATAAATTGCCGTGTATTTAATAATAATATAAATTGCCGCGTATTTAATAATAATATAAATTGCCGCGTATTTAATAATAATATAAATTGCCGCGTATTTAATAATAATATAAATTGCCGCGTATTTAATAATAATATAAATTGCCGCGTATTTAATAATAATATAAATTGCCGCGTATTTAATAATAATATAAATTGCCGCGTATTTAATAATAATATAAATTGCCGTGTATTTAATAATAATATAAATTGCCGCGTATTTAATAATAATATAAATTGCATATTTAATAATAATATAAATTACCGCGTATTTAATAATAATAAATTGCCGCGTATTTAATAATAATATAAATTACCGCGTATTTAATAATAATATAAATTGCCGTGTATTTAATAATAATATAAGTACCCCGCGTATTTAATAATAATATAAATTGCCGCGTATTTAATAATAATATAAATTGCCGCGTATTTAAAAATAATATAAATTGCCGCGTATTTAATAATAATATAAATTGCTGCGTATTTAAAAATAATATAAATTGCCGTGTATTTAATAATAATATAAATTGCCGTGTATTTAAAAATAATATAAATTGCCGCGTATTTAATAATAATATAAATTGCTGCGTATTTAATAATAATATAAATTGCTGCGTATTTAAAAATAATATAAATTGCCGCGTATTTAATAATAATATAAATTGCTGCGTATTTAAAAATAATATAAATTGCCGCGTATTTAATAATAATATAAATTGCTGCGTATTTAATAATAATATAAATTGCTGCGTATTTAAAAAATAATATAAATTACCGCGTATTTAATAATAATATAAATTGCTGCGTATTTAATAATAATATAAATTACTGCGTATTTAAAAATAATATAAATTACCGCGTATTTAATAATAATATAAATTGCATAGTATTTAATAATAATATAAATTATACGTATTTAAAAATAATATATAATTGCACGTATTTAATAATAATATAAATTGCTGCGTATTTAATAATAATATAAATTGCCGCGTATTTAATAATAATATAAATTGCTGCGTATTTAAAAATAATATAAATTGCCGCGTATTTAATAATAATATAAATTGCTGCGTATTTAATAATAATATAAATTGCTGCGTATTTATCATCTCTAATTATGTATTTAATAATAATATAATTAATAACGTATTTAAAAATAATATAAATTGCCGTATTTAATAATAATATAATTGCTGCGTATTTAAAAAATAATATAATTGCCGCGTATTTAATAATAATATAAATTGCTGCGTATTTAATAATAATATAAATTGCTGCGTATTTAAAAATAATATAAATTGCCGCGTATTTAATAATAATATAAATTGCTGCGTATTTAAATAATATAATTGCCGCGTATTTAATAATAATACCGATTGCTGCGTATTTAATAATAATATAAATTGCTGCGTATTTAAAAATAATATAAATTGCCGCGTATTTAACTAATATAAATTGCTGCGTATTTAAAAATAATATAAATTGCCGCGTATTTAAAAATAATATAAATTGCTGCGCGTATTTAATAATAATATAAATTGCTGCTATTTAAAAATAATATAAAATGCCGCGTATTTAATAATAATATAAATTGCTGCGTATTTAATAATAATATAAATTGCTGCGTATTTAAAAATAATATAAATTGCTGCGTATTTAAAAATAATATAAATTGCCGCGTATTTAATAATAATATAAATTGCTGCGTATTTAATAATAATATAAATTGCTGCGTATTTAAAAATAAATATAAATTGCCGCGTATTTAATAATAATATAAATTGCTGCGTATTTAAAAATAATATAAATTGCCGCGTATTTAATAATAATATAAATTGCTGCGTATTTAAAAATAATATAAATTGCCGCGTATTTAATAATAATATAAATTGCTGCGTATTTAATAATAATATAAATTGCTGCGTATTTAAAAATAATATAAATTGCCGCGTATTTAATAATAATATAAATTGCTGCGTATTTAATAATAATATAAATTGCTGCGTATTTAAAAATAATATAAATTGCTGCGTATTTAAAAATAATATAAATTGCTGCGTATTTAATAATAATATAAATTGCCGTATTTAAAAAATAATATAAATTGCGTATTTAATAATAATATAAATTGCTGCGTATTTAAAAATAATATAAATTGCCGCGTATTTAATAATAATATAAATTGCCGCGTATTTAATAATAATATAAATTGCTGCGTATTTAATAATAATATAAATTGCTGCGTATTTAAAAATAATATAAATTGCCGCGTATTTAATAATAATATAAATTGCTGCGTATTTAATAACAATATAAATTGCTGCGTATTTAAAAATAATATAAATTGCTGCGTATTTAAAAATAATATAAATTGCTGCGTATTTAATAATAATATAAATTCTTGCGTATTTAAAAATAATATAAATTGCTGCGTATTTAATAATAATATAAATTGCCGCGTATTTAATAATAATATAAATTGCGTATTTAATAATAATATAAATTGCCGCGTATTTAATAATAATATAAATTGCCGTGTATTTATGTATATAAATTGCTGCGTATTTAATAATAATATAAATTGCCGCGTATTTAATAATAATATAAATTATGTATTTAATAATAATATAAATTGCTGCGTATTTAAAAATAATATAAATTGCCGTGTATTTAATAATAATATAAAAACTACTGCGTATTTAATAATAATATAAATTGCCGCGTATTTAATAATAATATAAATTGCCGTGTATTAATAATAATATAAATTGCTGCGTATTTAATAATAATATAAATTGCCGTGTATTTAATAATAATATAAATTGCTGCGTATTTAATAATAATATAAATTGCCGTGTATTTAATAATATAAATTGCTGCGTATTTAATAATAATATAAATTGCCGCGTATTTAATAATAATATAAATTGCTGCGTATTTAATAATAATATAAATTGCCGTGTATTTAATAATAATATAAATTGCTGCAATATTTAATAATAATATAAATTGCCGCGTATTTAATAATAATATAAATTGCCGTGTATTTAATAATAATATAAATTACTGCGTATTTAATAATAATATAAATTGCCGCGTATTTAATAATAATATAAATTGCTGCGTATTTAATAATAATATAAATTGCCGTGTATTTAATAATAATATAAATTGCTGCGTATTTAATAATAATATAAATTGCTGCGTATTTAAAAATAATATAAATTGCTGCGTATTTAATAATAATATAAATTGCGCGTATTTAATAATAATATAATACCGTGTATTTAATAATAATATAAATTATAACGTATTTAATAATAATATAAATTGCCGTGTATTTAATAATAATATAAATTGCTGCGTATTTAATAATAATATAAATTGCCATGTATTTAATAATAATATAAATTGCTGCGTATTTAATAATAATATAAATTATACTTGTATTTAATAATAATATAAATTGCTGCGTATTTAATAATAATATAAATTGCCGTGTATTTAATAATAATATAAATTGCTGCGTATTTAATAATAATATAAATTGCCGCTGTGTTAATAATAATATAAATTGCCGTGTATTTAATAATAATATAAATTGCACCGTATTTAATAATAATATAAATTGCCGTGTATTTAATAATAATATAAATTGCTGCGTATTTAATAATAATATAAATTGCCGTGTATTTAATAATAATATAAATTGCTGCGTATTTAATAATAATATAAATTGCTGCGTATTTAAAAATAATATAAATTGCTGCGTATTTAATAATAATATAAATTACTGCAATATTTAATAATAATATAAATTGCTGCGTATTTAATAATAATATAAATTGCTGCGTATTTAATAATAATATAAATTGCCGTGTATTTAATAATAATATAAATTGCTGCGTATTTAAAAATAATATAAATTGCTGCGTATTTAAAAAATATAAATTGCTGCGTATTTAATAATAATATAAATTGCTGCGTATTTAAATAATATAAGTACTGCGTATTTAATAATAATATAAATTGCCGCGTATTTAATAATAATATAAATTGCTGCGTATTTAATAATAATATAAATTGCTGCGTATTTAAAAATAATATAAATTGCTGCGTATTTAAAAATAATATAAATTGGTATTTAATAATAATATAAATTGCTGCGTATTTAAAAATAATATAAATTGCTGCGTATTTAATAATAATATAAATTGCCGCGTATTTAATAATAATATAAATTGCTGCGTATTTAATAATAGCCTAAATTGCTGCGTATTTAAAAATAACATCTCAATTGCTGCGTATTTAATAATAATATAAATTGCCGCGTATTTAATAATAATATAAATTGCCGCGTATTTAATAATAATATAAATTACTGCGTATTTAATAATAATATAAATTGCCGTGTATTTAATAATAATATAAATTGCTGCGTATTTAATAATAATATAAATTGCTGCGTATTTAAAAATAATATAAATTGCCGCGTATTTAATAATAATATAAATTGCTGCGTATTTAATAATAATATAAATTGCTGCGTATTTAATAATAATATAAATTGCTGCGTATTTAAAAAATAATATAAATTGCTGCGTATTTAAAAATAATATAAATTGCTGCGTATTTAAAAAAAAAAATAATATAAATTGCCGCGTATTTAATAATAATAAATTGCTGCGTATTTAATAATAATATAAATTGCTGCGTATTTAAAAATAATATAAATTGCCGCGTATTTAATAATAATATAAATTGCTGCGTATTTAAAAATAATATAAATTGCCGCGTATTTAATAATAATATAAATTGCTGCGTATTTAAAAATAATATAGAATTGCATTATTTTAAAAATATAATATAAATTATACGTATTTAATAATAATATAAATTGCGTATTTAAAAATAATATAAATTGCCACGTATTTAATAATAATATAAATTGCTGCGTATTTAATAATAATATAAATTACTGCGTATTTAAAAATAATATAAATTGCTGCGTATTTAAAAATAATATAAATTGCCGCGTATTTAATAATAATATAAATTGCTGCGTATTTAAAAATAATATAAATTGCGCGTATTTAATAATAATATAAATTGCTGCGTATTTAATAATAATATAAATTGCTGCGTATTTAAAAATAATATAAATTGCCGCGTATTTAATAATAATATAAATTACACCGTATTTAATAATAATATAAATTGCTGCGTATTTAAAAATATAATATAAATTACTGCGTATTTAAGAAAAATAATATAAATTGCAAAAATATTAATAATAATATAAATTGCTGCGTATTTAAAAATATTATAAATTGCCGTATTTAATAATAATATAAATTGCTGCGTATTTAATAATAATATAAATTGCTGCATTATTTAAATAATATAAATTGCCGCGTATTTAATAATAATATAAATTACTGCATTATTTAAAAAATAATATAAATTGCCGCGTATTTAATAATAATATAAATTGCTGCATTATTTAAAAATAATATAAATTGCCGCGTATTTAATAATAATATAAATTGCTGCGTATTTAATAATAATATAAATTACTGCGTATTTAAAAATAATATAAATTGCCCGCGTATTTAATAATAATATAAATTGCTGCGTATTTAAAAATAATATAAATTGCCGCGTATTTAATAATAATATATATAAATTGCTGCGTATTTAAAAATAATATAAATTTTACTTAGTATTTAATAATAATATAAATTGCTGCGTATTTAATAATAATATAAATTGCTGCGTATTTAAAAATAATATAAATTGCCGCGTATTTAATAATAATATAAATTGCTGCGTATTTAAAAATAATATAAATTGCCGCGTATTTAATAATAATATAAATTGCTGCGTATTTAAAAATAATATAAATTGCCGCGTATTTAATAATAATATAAATTCACTGCGTATTTAATAATAATATAAATTGCTGCGTATTTAAAAATAATATAAATTTAGCGTATTTAATAATAATATAAATTGCTGCGTATTTAAAAATAATATAAATTGCCGCGTATTTAATAATAATATAAATTGCGCATTATTTAATAATAATATAAAATTGCTGCGTATTAAAAATAATATAAATTATATAATATTTAATAATAATATAAATTGCTGCGTATTTAATAATAATATAAATTGCTGCGTATTTAAAATAATATAAATTGCCGCGTATTTAATAATAATATAAATTGCTGCGTATTTAATAATAATACTCAGTGCGTATTTAAAAATAATATAAATTACCGCGTATTTTAATAATAATATAAAGTACTGCGTATTTAAAAATAATATAAATTGCCGCGTATTTAATAATAATATAATTGCTGCGTATTTAAAAATAATATAAATTGCCGCGTATTTAATAATAATATAAAAAATTGCTGCGTATTTAATAATAATATAAATTGCCGTATTTAAATAATATAAATTACCGCGTATTTAATAATAATATAAATTACTGCGTATTTAAAAATAATATAAATTGCCGCGTATTTAAAAATAATATAAATTGCTGCGTATTTAATAATAATATAAATTGCTGCGTATTTAAAAATAATATAAATTGCCGCGTATTTAATAATAATATAAATTGCTGCGTATTTAATAATAATATAAATTGCTGCGTATTTAAAAATAATATAAAATTACGCGTATTTAATAATAATATAAATTGCCGTATTTAATAATAATATAAATTGCTGCGTATTTAAAAATAATATAAATTACGTATTTAATAATAATATAAATTGCGTATTTAAAAATAATATAAATTACCGCGTATTTAATAATAATATAAATTACTGCGTATTTAATAATAATATAAATTGCTGCGTATTTAAAAATAATATAAATTGCCGCGTATTTAATAATAATATAAATTGCTGCGTATTTAATAATAATATAAATTGCTGCGTATTTAAAAATAATATAAATTGCCGCGTATTTAATAATAATATAAATTGCCGCGTATTTAATAATAATATAAATTGCTGCGTATTTAATAATAATATAAGTGCACCGTATTTAAAAATAATAAATTGCCGCGTATTTAATAATAATATAAATTGCCATGCGTATTTAAATAATATAAATTACCACGTATTTAATAATAATATAAATTGCCGCATATTTAATAATAATATAAATTGCTGCGTATTTAAAAATAATATAAATTGCTGCGTATTTAAAAATAATATAAATTGCCGCGTATTTAATAATAATATAAATTGCTGCGTATTTAAAAATAATATGATACCGCGTATTTAATAATAATATAAATTGCTGCGTATTTAATAATAATATAAATTGCTGCGTATTTAAAAATAATATAAATTGCCGCGTATTTAATAATAATATAAATTGCTGCGTATTTAAAAATAATATAAATTACCGCGTATTTAATAATAATATAAATTGCTGCGTGTTAATAATAATATAAATTGCTGTATTTAAAAATAATATAAATTGCCGCGTATTTAATAATAATATAAATTGCTGCGTATTTAATAATAATATAAATTGCGCTGCGTATTTAAAAATAATATAAATTGCCGCGTATTTAATAATAATATAAATTGCTGCGTATTTAATAATAATATAAATTGCTGCGTATTTAAAAATAATATAAATTGCCGCGTATTTAATAATAATATAAATTGTTGCGTATTTAAAAATATAAATTGCCGCGTATTTAATAATAATATAAATTGCTGCGTATTTAATAATAATATAAATTGCTGCGTATTTAAAAATAATATAAATTGCCGCGTATTTAATAATAATATAAATTGCTGTGTATTTAATAATAATATAAATTGCTGCGTATTTAAAAATAATATAAATTGCCGCGTATTTAATACGAATAATATAAATTGCTGCGTATTTAAAAATAATATAAATTGCCGCGTATTTAATAATAATATAAATTGCTGCGTATTTAATAATAATATAAATTGCTGCGTATTTAAAAATAATATAAATTGCCGCGTATTTAATAATATAAATTGCTGCGTATTTTTGGTGTAATATAAATTGCCGCGTATTTAATAATAATAATATAAATTGCTGCGTATTTAAAAATAATATAAATTGCCGCGTATTTAATAATAATATAAATTGCTGCGTATTTAATAATAATATAAATTGCTGCGTATTTAAAAATAATATAAATTGCCGCGTATTTAATAATAATATAAAATTGCTGCGTATTTAAAAATAATATAAATTGCCGCGTATTTAATAATAATATAAATTGCTGCGTATTTAATAATAATATAAATTGCTGCGTATTTAAAAATAATATAAATTGCCGCGTATTTAATAATAATATAAATTGCCGCGTATTTAATAATAATATAAATTGCTGCGTATTTAAAAAATAATATAAATTGCCGTGTATTTAATAATAATATAAATTGCCGTGTATTTAAAAATAATATAAATTGCCGCGTATTTAATAATAATATAAATTGCCGCGTATTTAATAATAATATAAATTGCCGTGTATTTAATAATAATATAAATTGCTGCGTATTTAAAAATAATATAAATTGCCGCGTATTTAATAATAATATAAATTTTTATGCGTATTTAATAATAATATAAATTGCCGTGTATTTAATAATAATATAAATTGCCGCGTATTTATTAATAATATAAATTGCCGCGTATTTAATAATAATATAAATTACGTATTTAATAATAATATAAATTGCCGTGTATTTAATAATAATATAAATTGCTGCGTATTTAATAATAATATAAATTGCCGCGTATTTAATAATAATATAAATTGCTGCGTATTTAATAATAATATAAATTGCTGCGTATTTAATAATAATATAAATTGCCGCGTATTTAATAATAATATAAATTGCCGTGTATTTAATAATAATATAAATTGCTGCGTATTTAATAATAATATAAATTGCCGTGTATTTAATAATAATATAAATTGCTGCGTATTTAATAATAATATAAATTGCCGCGTATTTAATAATAATATAAATTGCCGTGTATTTAATAATAATATAAATTGCTGCGTATTTAAAAATAATATAAATTGCCGCGTATTTAATAATAATATAAATTGCCGCGTATTTAATAATATAAATTGCCGTGTATTTAATAATAATATAAATTGCTGCGTATTTAATAATAATATAAATTGCCGTGTATTTAATAATAATATAAATTGCTGCGTATTTAATAATAATATAAATTGCCGCGTATTTAATAATAATATAAATTGCCGTGTATTTAATAATAATATAAATTGCTGCGTATTTAAAAATAATATAAATTGCCGCGTATTTAATAATAATATAAATTGCCGCGTATTTAATAATAATATAAAAATTACGTGTATTTAATAATAATATAAATTGCCGCGTATTTAATAATAATATAAATTGCCGCGTATTTAATAATAATATAAATTGCCGTGTATTTAATAATAATATAAATTGGCTGCGTATTTAATAATAATATAAATTGCCGCGTATTTAATAATAATATAAATTGCTGCGTATTTAAAAATAATATAAATTGCCGTGTATTTAATAATAATATAAATTGCCGTGTATTTAAAAATAATATAAATTGCCGCGTATTTAATAATAATATAAATTGCCGCGTATTTAATAATAATATAAATTGCCGTGTATTTAATAATAATATAAATTGCTGCGTATTTAAAAATAATATAAATTGCCGCGTATTTAATAATAATATAAATTGCCGCGTATTTAATAATAATATAAATTGCCGTGTATTTAATAATAATATAACGCTGCGTATTTAAAAATAATATAAATTGCCGCGTATTTAATAATAATATAAATTGCTGCGTATTTAAAAATAATATAAATTGCCGTGTATTTAATAATAATATAAATTGCCGCGTATTTAATAATAATATAAATTGCCGTGTATTTAATAATAATATAAATTGCTGCGTATTTAAAAATAATATAAATTGCCGCGTATTTAATAATAATATAAATTGCTGCGTATTTAAAAACAATATAAATTGCCGCGTATTTAATAATAATATAAATTGCCGCGTATTTAATAATAATATAAATTGCCGTGTATTTAATAATAATATAAATTGCTGCGTATTTAAAAATAATATAAATTGCCGCGTATTTAATAATAATATAAATTGCTGCGTATTTAAAAATAATATAAATTGCCGTGTATTTAATAATAATATAAATTGCCGCGTATTTAATAATAATATAAATTGCCGTGTATTTAATAATATAAATTGCCGCGTATTTAAAAATAATATAAATTGCTGCGTATTTAAAAATAATATAAATTGCCGCGTATTTAATAATAATATAAATTGCTGCGTATTTAAAAAATAAATATAAATTGCCGCGTATTTAATAATAATATAAATTGCCGCGTATTTAAAAATAATATAAATTGCCGCGTATTTAATAATAATATAAATTGCTGTATTTAAAAATAATATAAATTGCCGTATTTAATAATAATATAAATTGCTGCGTATTTAAAAATAATATAAATTGCCGCGTATTTAATAATAATATAAATTGCCGCGTATTTAATAATAATATAAATTGCCGTGTATTTAATAATAATATAAATTGCTGCGTATTTAAAAATAATATAAATTGCCGCGTATTTAATAATAATATAAATTACTGCGTATTTAAAAATAATATTATAAATTGCCGTGTATTTAATAATAATATAAATTGCTGCGTATTTAAAAATAATATAAATTGCTGCGTATTTAATAATAATATAAATTGCTGCGTATTTAAAAATAATCAAATTGCCACTAATTTAAAAAGAAATA
>JBBBDQ010020823.1:0-41386 GCA_037127315.1 Ascarosepion bandense | reverse complement strand
TTCCGATGAACATGATAATAATTGTATTTGAGCATGACTGCGTGGGCGGTGTAAATCTTCAAGTCGTAAATGTTCCGACGAACATGATAATAATTGTATTTGAGCATGACTGCGGGCGGTGGACCTTCAAGTCGTAAATGTTCCGACGAACATGATAATAATTGTATTTGAGCATGACTGCGGGCGGTGGACCTTCAAGTCGTAAATGTTCCGACGAACATGATAATAATTGTATTTGAGCATGACTGCGGGCGGTGGACCTTCAAGTCGTAAATGTTCCGACGAACATGATAATAATTGTATTTGAGCATGACTGCGGGCGGTGGACCTTCAAGTCGTAAATGTTCCGACGAACATGATAATAATTGTATCTGAGCATGACTGCGGGCGGTGGACCTTCAAGTCGTAAATGTTCCGACGAACATGATAATAATTGTATCTGAGCATGACTGCGGGCGGTGGACCTTCAAGTCGTAAATGTTCCGACGAACATGATAATAATTGTATTTGAGCATGACTGCGGGCGGTGGACCTTCAACCTCGTAAATGTTCCGACGAACATGATAATAATTGTATTTGAGCATGACTGCGGGCGGTGGACCTTCGTCGTAAATGTTCCGACGAACATGATAATAATTGTATCTGAGCATGACTGTGGGCGGTGGACCTTCAAGTCGAAAATGTTCCGACGAACATGATAATAATTGTATTTGAGCATGACTGCGGGCGGTGGACCTTCAAGTCGTAAATGTTCCGACGAACATGATAATAATTGTATCTGAGCATGACTGCGGGCGGTGGACCTTCAAGTCGTAAATGTTCCGACGAACATGATAATAATTGTATCTGAGCATGACTGCGGGCGGTGGACCTTCGTCGTGTAAATGTTCCGACGAACATGATAATAATTGTATCTGAGCATGCATCGCGGGCGGTGGACCTTCAAGTCGTAAATGTTCCGACGAACATGATAATAATTGTATCTGGAGCATGACTGCGGGCGGCGGACCTTCAAGTCGTAAATGTTCCGACGAACATGATAATAATTGTATCTGAGCATGACTGCGGGCGGCGGACCTTCGTCGTAAATGTTCCGACGAACATGATAATAATTGTATCTGAGCATGACTGCGGGCGGTGGACCTTCAAGTCGTAAATGTTCCGACGAACATGATAATAATTGTATCTGAGCATGACTGCGGGCGGCGGTCTCCTTCAAGTCGTAAATGTTCCGACGAACATGATAATAATTGTATCTGAGCATGACTGCGGGCGGTGGACCTTCAAGTCGTAAATGTTCCGACGAACATGATAATAATTGTATCTGAGCATGACTGCGGGCGGCGGACCTTCAAGTCGTAAATGTTCCGACGAACATGATAATAATTGTATCTGAGCATGACTGCGGGCGGTGGACCTTCAAGTCGTAAATGTTCCGACGAACATGATAATAATTGTATCTGAGCATGACTGCGGGCGGTGGACCTTCAAGTCGTAAATGTTCCGACGAACATGATAATAATTGTATCTGAGCATGACTGCGGGCGGTGGACCTTCAAGTCGTAAATGTTCCTGACGAACATGATAATAATTGTATCTTGAGCAATGACTGCGGGCGGTGGACCTTCAAGTCGTAAATGTTCCGACGAACATGATAATAATTGTATCTGAGCATGACTGCGGGCGGTGGACCTTCAACTCGTAAATGTTCCGACGAACATGATAATAATTGCATTTGAGCATGACTGCGGCGGACCTTCAAGTCGTAAATGTTCCGACGAACATGATAATAATTGTATTCTTGTTATGACTGCGGGCGGTGGACCTTCAAGTCGTAAATGTTCCGACGAACATGATAATAATTGTATTTGAGCATGACTGCGGGCGGTGGACCTTCTTTCAAGTCGTAAATGTTCCGACGAACATGATAATAATTGTATCTGAGCATGACTGCGGGCGGTGGACCTTCAAGTCGTAAATGTCTGATTGGAACATGATAAGCACTGTATCTGAGCATGACTGCGGGCGGTGGACCTTCAAGTCGTAAATGTTCCGACGAACATGATAATAATTGTATTTGAGCATGACTGCGGGCGGTGGACCTTCAACTCGTAAATGTTCCGACTTGTTATGATAATAATTGTATTTGAGCATGACTGCGGGCGGTGGACCTTCTAAGTCGTAAATGTTCCGACGAACATGATAATAATTGTATCTGAGCATGACTGCGGGCGGTGGACCTTCATGTCGTAAATGTTCCGACGAACATGATAATAATTGTATTTGAGCATGACTGCGGGCGGTGGACCTTCAAGTCGTAAATGTTCCGACGAACACGATAATAATTGTATTCGAGCATGACTGTGGGCGGTGGACCTTCAAGTCGTAAATGTTCCGACGAACATGATAATAATTGTATCTGAGCATGACTGCGGGCGGTGGACCTTCGTCGTAAATGTTCCGACGAACATGATAATAATTGTATCTGAGCATGACTTTCGCGGGCGGTGGACCTTCAAGTCGTAAATGTTCCGACGAACATGATAATAATTGTATCTGAGCATGACTGCGGGCGGTGGCCCTTCAAGTCGTAAATGTTCCGACGAACATGATAATAATTGTATCTGAGCATGACTGCGGGCGGCGGACCTTCAAGTCGTAAATGTTCCGACGAACATGATAATAATTGTATCTGAGCATGACTGCGGGCGGTGGACCTTCAAGTCGTAAATGTTCCGACGAACATGATAATAATTGTATCTGAGCATTGACCGTGGGCGTGTGGATCTTCTCAAGTCGTAAATGTTCCGACGAACATGATAATAATTGTATTTGAGCATGACTGCGGGCGGTGGACCTTCAAGTCGTAAACACCACTTAGCCATGATAAATTGTATCTGGAGCGCTGACTGCGGCGGTGGACCTTCAACTCGTAAATGTTCCGACGAAATATGAAAATAATTGTACCTGAGCATGACTGCGGGCGGTGGCCTCGTCGTAAATGTTCCGACGAACATGATAATAATTGTATCTGAGCATGATCAGTGGGCGGCGGACCTTCAATGTAAATGTTCCGACGAACATGATAATAATTGTATCTGAGTATGACTGCGGGCGGTGGCCCTTCAAGTCGTAAATGTTCCGACGAACATGATAATAATTGTATCTGAGCATGACTGCGGGCGGTGGACCTTCAAGTCGTAAATGTTCCGACGAACATGATAATAATTGTATTTGAGCATGACTGCGGGCGGTGGACCTTCAAGTCGTAAATGTTCCGACGAACATGATAACGTTGTATCTGAGCATGACTGCGGGCGGTGGACCTTCAACTCACAAATGTTCCGACGAACATGATAATAATTGTATCTGAGCATGACTGCGGGCGGTGGACCTTCAAGTCGTAAATGTTCCGACGAACATGATAATAATTGTATCTGAGCATGCACTGCGGGCGGCGGACCTTCAAGTCGTAAATGTTCCGACGAACATGATAATAATTGCATTCGAGCATGACTGCGGGCGGTGGACCTTCAACTCGTAAATGTTCCGACGAACATGATAATAATTGTATCTGAGCATGACTGCGGGCGGCGGATCTTCTTGTCGTAAATGTTCCGACGAACATGATAATAATTGTATCTGAGCATGACTGCGGGCGGGTAGACCTCTATGTCGTAAATGTTCCGACGAACATGATAATAATTGTATCTGAGCATGACTGCGGGCGGTGGACCTTCAAGTCGTAAATGTTCCGACGAACATGATAATAATTGTATCTGAGCATGACTGCGGGCGGCGGACCTTCAAGTCGTAAATGTTCCGACGAACATGATAATAATTGTATTCGAGCATGACTGCGGGCGGCGGACCTTTCGAAGTCAAAATGTTCCGACGAACATGATAATAATTGTATCTGGAGTACACTGCGGGGCGGTGGACCTTCGTCGTAAATGTTCCGACGAACATGATAATAATTGTATCTGAGCATGACCGCGGGCGGCGGACCTTCAAGTCGTAAATGTTCCGACGAACATGATAATAATTGTATCTGAGCATGACTGCGGGGCGGTGGACCTTCAAGTCGTAAATGTTCCGACGAACATGATAATAATTGTATCTGAGCATGACTGTATGGCGGACCTTCATTGTAAATGTTCCGACGAACATGATAATAATTGTATCTGAGCATGACTGCGGGCGGTGGACCTTCATATGTCGGGGTCATTCCGACGAATATGATAATAATTGTATCTGAGCATGACTGCGGGCGGCGGACCTTCAAGTCGTAAATGTTCCGACGAACATGATAATAATTGTATCTGAGCATGACTGCGGGCGGTGACTCAAGTCGTAAATGTTCCGACGAACATGATAATAATTGTATCTGAGCATGCATCAGTGGCGGTGACCTTCAAGTCGTAAATGTTCCGACGCATATTGATGGGTTTGCATCAGACCGGAGCATGACTGCGGGCGGTGGACCTTCAGCCAAATGTTCCGACGAACATGATAATAATTGTATCTGAGTACACCGGCGGCGGACCTTCAAGTCAAAATGTTCCGACGAACATGATAATAATTGTATCTGAGCATGACTGCGGGCGGTGGACCTTCGAGTCGTAAATGTTCCGACGAACATGATAATAATTGTATCTGAGCATGACTGCGGGCGGTGGACCTTCAAGTCGTAAATGTTCCGACGAACATGATAATAACGTATTCGAGCATGACTGCGGGCGGTGGACCTTCAACTCGTAAATGTTCCGCACGAACATGATAATAATTGCATCTGAGCATGACTGCGGGCGGTGGACCTTCGTGTCGTAAATGTTCCGACGAACATGATAATAATTGTATCTGAGCATGACTGCGGGCGGCGGACTCTTCAAGTCGTAAATGTTCCGACGAACATGATAATAATTGTATCTGAGCATGACTGCGGGCGGTGGACCTTCAAGTCGTAAATGTTCCGACGAACATGATAATAATTGTATCTGAGCATGACTGCGCGGACCTTCAAGTCGTAAATGTCTGACTAACATGATAATAATTGTATCTGAGCATGACTGCGGGCGGCGGACCTTCAAGTCGTAAATGCCCGACGAACAGATAATAATTGTATCTGAGCATGACTGCGGGCGGTGGACCTTCAAGTCGTAAATGTTCCGACGAACATGATAATAATTGCAATTGTTATGATCGGCGGCACCGCCGTAAATGTTCCGACGAACATGATAATAATTGTATCTGAGCATGACTGCGGGCGGCGGACCTTCAAGTCGTAAATGTTCCGACGAACATGATAATAATTGTATCTGAGCATGACTGCGGGCGGTGGACCTTCAAGTCGTAAATGTTCCGACGAACATGATAATAATTGTATCTGAGCATGACTGCGGGCGGCGGACCTTCAAGTCGTAAATGTCTCGACGAACATGATAATAATTGTATCTGAGCATGACTGCGGGCGGTGGACCTTCAAGTCGTAAATGTTCCGATGAACATGATAATAATTGTATTCGAGCATGACTGCGGGCGGCGGACCTTCAAGTCGTAAATGTTCCGACGAACATGATAATAATTGTATCTGAGCATGACTGCGGGTGGACCTTCGTCGTAAATGTTCCGACGAACATGATAATAATTGCATCTGAGCATGACTGCGGGCGGCGGACTAAGTCGTAAATGTTCCGACGAACATGATAATAATTGTATCTGAGCATGACTGCGGGCGGTGGACTAACTCGTAAATGTTCCGACGAACATGATAATAATTGTATCTGAAAGCATGACTGCAAGTGGCGGACCTTCAAGTCGTAAATGTTCCGACGAACATGATAATAATTGTATCTGAGTACGACTGCGGGCGGTGGACCTTCAAGTCGTAAATGTTCCGACGAACATGATAATAATTGTGTATCTGAGCATGACTGCGGGCGGTGGACCTTCAACTCGTAAATGTTCCGACGAACACATGATAATAATTGTATCTGAGCATGACTGCGGGCGGTGGACCTTCAAGTCGTAAATGTTCCGACGAACATGATAATTGTATCTGAGCATGACCGCGGGCGGTGGACCTTCAAGTCGTAAATGTTCCGACGAACATGATAATAATTGTATCTGAGCATGACTGTGGGCGGTGGACCTTCGAAGTCGTAAATGTTCCGACGAACATGATAATAATTGTATCTGAGCATGACTGCGGGCGGTGGACCTTCAACTCGTAAATGTTCCGACGAACATGACAATAATTGTATCTGAGCATGACTGCGGGCGGTGGACCTTCAAGTCGTAAATGTTCCGACGAACATGATAATAATTGTATCTGAGCATGACTGTGGGCGGCGGACCTTCAAGTCGTAAATGTTCCGATGAACATGATAATAATTGTATCTGAGCATGACTGCGGGCGGTGGACCTTCAAGTCGTAAATGTTCCGACGAACATGATAATAATTGTATCTGAGCATGACTGGTGGCGGCGACCTTCAAGTCGTAAATGTTCCGACGAACATGATAATAATTGTATCTGAGCATGACTGCGGGCGTGTGACCTTTCAAGTCGTAAATGTTCCGATGAACATGATAATAATTGTATCTGAGCATGACTGCGGGGCGGTGGACCTTCAAGTCGTAAATGTTCCGACGAACATGATAATAATTGTATCTGAGCATGACTGCGGGCGGTGGACCTCTAACTCGTAAATGTTCCGACGAACATGATAATAATTGCATTCGAGCATGACTGCGGGCGGTGGACCTTCAAGTCGTAAATGTTCCGACGAACATGATAATAATTATATCCGAGCATGACTGCGGGCGGTGGACCTTCAACTCCGTAAATGTTCCGACGAACATGATAATAATTGTATCTGAGCATGACTGGTGGGCGGTGGACCTTCAAGTCGTAAATGTTCCACTGAACATGATAATAATTGTATCTGAGCATGACTGCGGGCGGTGGACCTTCAAGTCGTAAATGTTCCGATGAACATGATAATAATTGTATCTGAGCATGACTGCGGGCGGTGGACCTTCAACTCGTAAATGTTCCGACGAACATGATAATAATTGTATCTGAGCATGACTGCGGGCGGTGGACCTTCAAGTCGTAAATGTTCCGATGAACATGATAATAATTGGTCTGAGTATGACTGCGGGCGGTGGACCTTCAACTCGTAAATGTGTTCCGACGAACATGATAATAATTGTATCTGAGCATGACTGCGGGCGGTGGACCTTCAAGTCGTAAATGCTCCCACGAACATGATAATAATTGTATCTGAGCATGACTGCGGCAGACCTTCGTCGTAAATGTTCCGATGAACATGATAATAATTGTATCTGAGCATGACTGCGGGCGGTGGACCTTCAACTCGTAAATGTTCCGACGAACATGATAATAATTAGACTGAGCATGACTGTGGGCGGTGGACCTTCAAGTCGTAAATGTTCCGATGAACATGATAATAATTGTATCTGAGCATGACTGCGGGCGTGGACCTTCAACTCGTAAATGTTCCGACGAACATGATAATAATTGTATCTGAGCATGACTGCGGGCGGTGGACCTTCAAGTTTGCAATGTTCCGACGAACATGATAATAATTGTATCTGAGCATGACTGCGGGGCGGTGGACCTTCAATGTAAATGTTCCGACGAACATGATAATAATTGTATCTGAGCATGGATTGCAAGGTGGACCTTCAAGTCGTAAATGTTCCGACGAACATGATAATAATTGTATCTTACGACTGCGGGCGGTGGACCTTCAAGTCGTAAATGTTCCGATGAACATGATAATAATTGTATCTGAGCATGACTGCGGGCGGTGGACCTTTCAAGTCGTAAATACCCCATTAAATATAAGACAATAATTGTATCTGAGCATGACTGCGGGCGGCATCCTCAACTCGTAAATGTTCCGACGAACATGATAATAATTGTATCTGAGCATGACTGCGGGCGGTGGACCTTCAAGTCGTAAATGTTCCGATGAACATGATAATAATTGTATCTGAGCATGACTGCGGGCGGTGGACCAAGTCGTAAATGTTCCGACGAACATGATAATAATTGTATCTGAGCATGACTGCGGGCGGTGGACCTTCAAGTCGTAAATGTTCCGATGAACA
This sequence comes from Ascarosepion bandense, assembly GCA_037127315.1. Classification (NCBI taxonomy): domain Eukaryota; kingdom Metazoa; phylum Mollusca; class Cephalopoda; order Sepiida; family Sepiidae; genus Ascarosepion; species Ascarosepion bandense. Next base: position 33,245 of record JBBBDQ010020823.1, on the reverse strand, counting down.
TGATAATAATTGTATCTGAGCATGACTGCGGGCGGTGGACCTTCAACTCGTAAATGTTCCGACGAACATGATAATAATTGTATCTGAGCATGACTGGTGGGCGGTGGACCTTCAAGTCGTAAATGTTCCGATGAAATATGGATAATAATTGTATCTGAGTACATGACTGCGGGCGGTGGACCTTCAACTCGTAAATGTTCCGACGAACATGATAATAATTGTATCTGAGCAAGACTGCGGGCGGTGGACCTTCAAGTCGTAAATGTTCCGATGAACATGATAATAATTGTATTCTGAGCATGACCGTGGGCGGTGGACCTTCAAGTCGTAAATGTTCCGATGAACATGATAATAATTGTATCTGAGCATGACTGCGGGCGGTGGACCTTCAACTCGTAAATGTTCCAATGAACATGATAACAATTGTATCTGAGCATGACTGCGGGCGTGCGGACCTTCAAGTCGTAAATGTTCCGACGAACATGATAATAATTGTATCTGAGCATGACTGCGGGCGGTGGACCTTCAATGTAAATGTTCCGACGAACATGATAATAATTGTATCTGAGCATGACTGCGGGCGGTGGACCTTCAAGTCGTAAATGTTCCGACGAACATGATAATAATTGTACTTGCTACGACTGCGGGCGGTGGACCTCAAGTCGTAAATGTTCCGACGAACATGATAATAATTGTAATTGAGCATGACCGCGGGCGGTGGACCTTCAATGTAAATGTTCCGATGAACATGATAATAATTGTATCTGAGCATGACTGCGGGCGGTGGACCTTCAAGTCGTAAATGTTCCGATGAACATGATAATAATAATTGTATCTGAGCATGACTGCGGCGGTGGACCTTCAACTCGCAATGTCCTTGACGCGTGAACATGATAATAATTGTATCTGAGCACAGACTGCGGGCGGTGGACCTTCTCTGCTTTCAAAATGTTCCGATGAACATGATAATAATTGTATCTGAGTACATGACTGCGGGCGGTGGACCTCTTCAAGTCGTAAATGTTCCGACGAACATGATAATAATTGTATCTGAGCATGACTGCGGGCGGTGGACCTTCAAGTCGTAAATGTTCCGATGAACATGATAATAATTGTATCTGAGCATGACTGCGGGCGGTGGACCTTCAACTCGTAAATGTTCCGACGAACATGATAATAATTGTATCTGAGCATGACTGCGGGCGGTGGACTTCTTCGTCGTAAATGTTCCGACGAACATGATAATAATTGTATCTGAGCATGACTGCGGGCGGTGGACCTTCAAGTCGTAAATGTTCCGACGAACATGATAATAATTGTATCTGAGCATGACTGCGGGCGGTGGACCTTCAAGTCGTAAATGTTCCGATGAACATGATAATAATTGTATCTGAGCATGACTGCGGGCGGTGGACCTTCAAGTCGTAAATGTTCCGATGAACATGATAATAATTGTATCTGAGCATGACTGCGGGCGGTGGACCTTCAAGTCGTAAATGTTCTGACGAACATGATAATAATTGTATCTGAGCATGACTGCGGGCGGTGGACCTTCAAGTCGTAAATGTTCCGACGAACATGATAATAATTGTATCTGAGCATGACTGCGGGCGGTGGACCTTTCAAGTCGTAAATGTTCCGACGAACATGATAATAATTGTATCTGAGCATGACTGCGGGCGGTGGACCTTCAAGTCGTAAATGTTCCGACGAACATGATAATAATTGTATCTGAGCATGACTGCGGGCGGTGGACCTTCAAGTCGTAAATGTTCCGATGAACATGATAATAATTGTATCTGAGCATGACTGCGGGCGGTGGACCTTCAAGTCGTAAATGTTCCGATGAACATGATAATAATTGTATCTGAGCATGACTGCGGGCGGTGGACCTTCAAGTCGTAAATGTTCCTGACGAACATGATATAATTGTATCTGGCATGACTGCGGGCGGACCTTCAAGTCGTAAATGTTCCGATGAACATGATAATAATTGTATCTGAGCATGACCGCGGGCGGTGGACCTTCAAGGTCGTAAATGTTCCGACGAACATGATAATAATTGTATCTGAGCATGACTGCGGGCGGGTGGACTTTCAAGTCGTAAATGTTCCGATGAACATGATAATAATTGTATCTGAGTATGACTGCGGGCGGTGGACTCAAGTCGTAAATGTTCCGACGAACATGATAATAATTGTATCTGGAGCACACCGCGGGCGGTGGACCTTCAAGTCGTAAATGTTCCGATGAACATGATAATAATTGTATCTGAGCATGGTGGGCGGTGGACCTTCAAGCGTAAATGTTCCGATGAACATGATAATAATTGTATCTGAGCATGACTGCGGGCGGTATCTCAAGTCGTAAATGTTCCCGACGATGATAATAATTGCATCTGAGCATGACTGCGGGCGGTGGACCTTCAAGTCGTAAATGTTCCGATGAACATGATAATAATTGTATCTGAGCATGACTGCGGGCGGTGGACCTTCAAGTCGTAAATGTTCCGACGAACATGATAATAATTGTATCTGAGCATGACTGCGGGCGGTGGACCTTCAAGTCGTAAATGTTCCGACGAACATGATAATAATTGTATCTGAGCATGACTGCGGGGCGTGGACCTTCGTCGTAAATGTTCCGATGAACATGATAATAATTGTATCTGAGCATGACTGCGGGCGGTGGACCTTCAAGTCGTAAATGTTCCGACGAACATGATAATAATTGTATCTGAGCATGACTGCGGGCGGTGGACCTTCAAGTCGTAAATGTTCCGACGAACATGATAATAATTGTATCTGAGCATGACTGCGGGCGGTGGACCTTCAAGTCGTAAATGTTCCGACGAACATGATAATAATTGTATCTGAGCATGACCGGGTGGGCGGTGGACCTTCATGTAAATGTTCCGACGAACATGATAATAATTGTATCTGAGCATGACTGCGGGCGGTGGACCTTCAAGTCGTAAATGTTCCGACGAACATGATAATAATTGTATCTGAGCATGACCGCCGGCGGTGGACCTTCAAGTCGTAAATGTTCCGATGAACATGATAATAATTGTATCTGAGCATGACTGCGGGCGGTGGACCTTCAAGTCGTAAATGTTCCGATGAACATGATAATTGTATCTGAGCATGACTGCGTGGGCGGTGGACCTTCGTTGTCGTAAATGTTCCGACGAACATGATAATAATTGTATCTGAGCATGACTGCGGGCGGTGGACCTTCAAGTCGTAAATGTTCCGACGAACATGATAATAATGTATCTGAGCATGACTGCGGGCGGTGGACCTTCAAGTCGTAAATGTTCCGACGAACATGATAATAATTGTATCTGAGCATGACTGCAAGGTGGACCTCTGTCGTAAATGTTCCGACGAACATGATAATAATTGTATCTGAGCATGACTGCGGGCGGTGGACCTTCAACTCGTAAATGTTCCAATGAACATGATAATAATTGTATCTGAGCATGACTGCGGGCGGTGGACCTTCAAGTCGTAAATGTTCCGACGAACATGATAATAATTAAATTGAGCATGACTGGTGGGCGGTGGACCTTCAAGTCGTAAATGTTCCGACGAACATGATAATAATTGTATCTGAGCATGACTGCGGGCGGTGGACCTTCAAGTCGTAAATGTTCCGACGAACATGATAATAATTGTATCTGAGCATGACTGCGGGCGGTGGTGTGGACTTTCAAGTCGTAAATGTTCCGATGAACATGATAATAATTGTATCTGAGCATGACTGTGCGTAAATCTTCAAGTCGTAAATGTTCCGATGAACATGATAATAATTGTATCTGAGCATGACTGCGGGCGGTGGACCTTCAAGTCGTAAATGTTCCGATGAACATGATAATAATTGTATCTGAGTACACGACTGCGGGCGGTGGACCTTCAACTCGTAAATGTTCCGACGAACATGATAATAATTGTATCTGAGCATGACTGCGGGCGGTGGACCTTCAAGTCGTAAATGTTCTGATGAACATGATAATAATTGTATCTGAGCATGACTGCGGGCGTGACCTTCAAGTCGTAAATGTTCCGACGAACATGATAATAATTGTATCTGAGCATGACTGCGGGCGGTGGACATTCAAGTCGTAAATGTTCCGACGAACATGATAATAATTGCATTCGAGCATGATTGCGGCGGTGGACTAAGTCGTAAATGTTCCGACGAACATGATAATAATTGCATCTGAGCATGACTGCGGGCGGTGGACCTTCTGCTTTCCAAATGTTCTGATGAACATGATAATAATTGTATCTGAGCATGACTGCGGGCGGTGGACCTTCAAGTCGTAAATGTTCCGACGAACATGATAATAAATTGTATCTGAGCATGACTGCGGGCGGTGGACCTTCAAGTCGTAAATGTTCCGACGTGAACATGATAATAATTGTATCTGAGCATGACTGCGGGCGGTGGACCTTCAAGTCGTAAATGTTCCGATGAACATGATAATAATTGTATCTGAGCATGACTGCGGCGGTGGCCCTTCAAGTCGTAAATGTTCCGACGAACATGAAAATAATTGTATCTGGAGCATGACTGCGGGCGGTGGACCTTCAAGTCGTAAATGTTCCGACGAACATGATAATAATTGTATCTGAGCATGACTGCGGGCGGTGGACCTTCAAGTCAAAAATGTTCCGACGAACATGATAATAATTGGTATCTGAGCATGACTGCGGGCGGTGGACCTTCGTCGTAAAATGTTCCGACGAACATGATAATAATTGTAACCGAGCATGACTGCGGGCGGTGGACCTTCAAGTCGTAAATGTTCCGACGAACATGATAATAATTGTATCTGAGCATGACTGCGGGCGGTGGACCTTCAAGTCGTAAATGTTCCGACGAACATGATGGTAATTGTATCTGAGCATGACTGCGGGCGGTGGACCTTCAAGTCGTAAATGTTCCGACGAACATGATAATAATTGTATCTGAGCATGACTGCGGGCGGTGGACCTTCAAGTCGTAAATGTTCCGACGAACATGATAATAATTGTATCTGAGCATGACTGCGGGCGGTGGACCTTCAAGTCGTAAATCGTTCCGACGAACATGATAATAATTGTATCTGAGCATGACTGCGGGCGGTGGACCTTCAAGTCGTAAATGTTCCAAAGAACATGATAATAATTGTATCTGAGCATGACTGCGGGCGGTGGACCTTCAAGTCGTAAATGTTCCGACGAACATGATAATAATTGTATCTGAGCATGACTGCAGCATGGACCTTCAAGTCGTAAATGTTCCGACGAACATGATAATAATTGTATCTGAGCATGACTGCGGGCGGTGGACCTTCAGCAGTCGTAAATGTTCCGACGAACATGATAATAATTGTATCTGAGCATGACTGCGGGCGGTGGACCTTCAAGTCGTAAATGTTCCGACGAACATGATAATAATTGTATCTGAGCATGACTGCGGGCGGTGGACCTTCAAGTCGTAAATGTTCCGACGAACATGATAATAATTGTATCTGAGCATGACTGCGGGCGGTGGACCTTCAAGTCGTAAATGTGTTCCGACGAACATGATAATAATTGTATCTGAGCATGACTGCGGGCGGTGGACCTTCAAGTCGTAAATGTTCCGACGAACATGATAATAATTGTATCTGAGCATGACTGCGGGCGGTGGACTCCTTCGTCGTAAATGTTCCGACGAACATTATTGGTCAATTGTATCTGAGCATGACTGCGGGCGGTGGACCTTCAAGTCGTAAATGTTCCGACGAACATGATAATAATTGTATCTGAGTACGACTGCGGGCGGTGGACCTTCAAGTCGTAAATGTTCCGACGAACATGATAATAATTGTATCTGAGTACGACTGCGGGCGGTGGACCTTCAAGTCGTAAATGTTCCGACGAACATGATAATAATTGTATCTGAGCATGACTGTGGGCGGTGGACCTTCAAGTCGTAAAATGTTCCGAAGAACATGATAATAATTGTATCCGAGCATGACTGCGGGCGGTGGACCTTCAAGTCGTAAATGTTCCGATGAACATGATAATAATTGTATCTGGCATGACTGCGGGCGGTAACTGGTCGTAAATGTTCCGAAGAACAGTATAATAATTGTATCTGAGCATGACTGCGGGCGGCGGACCTTCAAGTCAAATGTTCCGACGAACATGATAATAATTGTATCTGAGCATGACTGCGGGCGGTGGACCTTCAAGTCGTAAATGTTCCGACGAACATGATAATAATTGCATTCGAGCATGACTGCGGGCGCGGACCTTCAAGTCGTAAATGTTCCGAATGAACATGATAATAATTGTATCTGAGCATGACTGCGGGCGGTGGACCTTCAAGTCGTAAATGTTCCGACGAACATGATAATAATTCGTATCTGAGCATGACTGCGGGCGGTGGACCTTCAAGTCGTAAATGTTCCGAAGAACATGATAATAATTGTATCTGAGCATGACTGCGGGCGGTGGACCTTCAAGTCGTAAATGTTCCGATGAACATGATAATAATTGTATCTGAGCATGACCGCGGGGCGGTGGACCTTCAAGTCGTAAATGTTCCGAAGAACATGATAATAATTGTATCTGAGCATGACGCGGGCGGCGGACCTTCAAGTCGTAAATGTTCCGACGAACATGATAATAATTGTATCTGAGCATGACTGCGGGCGGTGGACCTTCAAGTCGTAAATGTTCCGACGAACATGATAATAATTGTATCCACATGACTGCGGGCGGCGGACCTTCAAGTCGTAAATGTTCCGACGAACAGTGATAATAATTGAGCATGACTGCGGGCGGTGGACCTTCAAGTCGTAAATGTTCCGACGAACATGATAATAATTGTATCTGAGCATGACTGCGGGCGGTGGGGTGGACCTTCAAGTCGTAAATGTTCCGACGAACATGATAATAATTGTATCTGAGCATGACTGCGGGCGGTGGACCTTCAAGTCGTAAATGTTCCGACGAACACGATAATAATTGCATCTGAGCATGACTGCGGGCGGTGGACCTTCAAGTCGTAAATGTTCCGACGAACATGATAATAATTGTATCTGAGCATGACTGCGGGCGGCGGACCTTCAAGTCGTAAATGTTCCGACGAACATGATAATAATTGTATCTGAGCATGACTGCGGGCGGTGGACCTTCACAAGTCGTAAATGTTCCGACGAACATGATAATAATTGTATCTGAGCATGACTGCGGGCGGTGGACTAAGTCGTAAATGTTCCGACGAACATGATAATAATTGTATCTGAGCATGACTGCGGGCGGCGGACCTTCAAGTCGTAAATGTTCCGACGAACATGATAATAATTGTGATTCGAGCATGACTGCGGGCGGTGACCTTCAAGTCGTAAATGTTCCGACGAACATGATAATAATTGTATCTGAGCATGACTGCGGGCGGTGGACCTTCAAGTCGTAAATGTTCCGACGAACATGATAATAATTGTATCTGAGCATGACTGCGGGCGGTGGACCTTCAAAGTCGTAAATGTTCCGACGAACATGATAATAATTGTATCTGAGCATGACTGCGGTGGACCTTCAAGTCGTAAATGTCTGACCAGTTCACGATAATAATTGCATTCGGAGCATGACTGCGGGCGGTGGACCTTCAAGTCGTAAATGTTCCGACGAAACATGATAATAATTGTATCTGAGCATGACTGCGGGCGGTGGACCTTCAAGTCGTAAATGTTCCGACGAACATGATAATAATTGTATCTGAGCATGACTGCGGGCGGTGGACCTTCAAGTCGTAAATGTTCCGACGAACATGATAATAATTGTATCTGAGCATGACTGCGGGCGGTGGACCTTCAAGTCGTAAATGTTCCGAAGAACATGATAATAATTGTATCTGAGCATGACTGCGGGCGGTGGACCTTCAAGTCGTAAATGTTCCGATGAAATATGATAATAATTGTATCTGAGCATGACTGCGGGCGGTGGACCTTCAAGTCGTAAATTTTCCGAAAGAACATGATAATAATTGTATTCGAGCATGATCAGTGGGCGGCGGACCTTCAAGTCGTAAATGTTCCGACGAACATGATAATAATTGTATCTGAGCATGACTGCGGGCGGTGGACCTTCAAGTCGTAAATGTTCCGACGAACATGATAATAATTGTATCTGAGCATGACTGCGGGCGGTGGACCTTCAAGTCGTAAATGTTCCGACGAACATGATAATAATTGTATCTGAGCATGACTGCGGGCGGTGGACCTTCAAGTCGTAAATTTTCCGACGAACATGATAATAATTGTATCTGAGCATGACTGTGGGCGTGTGGACCTTCAAGTCGTAAATGTTCCGAAGAACATGATAATAATTGTATCTGAGCATGACTGCGGGCGGCGGACCTTCAAGTCGTAAATGTTCCGACGAACATGATAATAATTGTATCTGAGCATGACTGCGGGCGGTGGACCTTCTAAGTCGTAAATGTTCCGAAGAACATGATAATAATTGTATCTGAGCATGATCATAGTGTGGCGGCGGACCTTCAAGTCGTAAATGTTCCGACGAAATATGATAATAATTGTATTTGAGCATGACTGCGGGCGGCAGACCTTCAAGTCGTAAATGTTCCGACGAACATGATAATAATTGTATTTGAGCATGACTGCGGGTGGACCTTCAACTCGTAAATGTTCCGAAGAACATGATAATAATTGTATCTGAGCATGACTGCGGGCGGTGGGTTCAAGTCGTAAATGTTCCGATGAACACATGATAATAATTGTATCTGAGCATGACTGCGGGCGGTAGTCCTTCAAGTCGTAAATGTTCCGAAGAACATGATAATAATTGTATCTGAGCATGACTGCGGGCGGCGGACCTTCAAGTCAAAATGTTCCGACGAACATGATAATAATTGTATCTGAGCATGACTGGTGGGCGGTGGACCTTCAAGTCGTAAATGTTCCGACGAACATGATAATAATTATCTGAGCATGACTGCGGGCGGTGGACCTTCAAGTCGTAAATGTTCCGACGAACATGATAATAATTGTATCTGAGCACGACTGCGGGCGGTGGACATTCAAGTCGTAAATGTTCCGACGAACATGATAATAATTGTATTCGAGCATGACTGCGGGCGGTGGACTTTCAAGTCGTAATGTTCCGAAGAACATGATAATAATTGTATCTGAGCATGACTGCGGGCGGTGGACCTTCAAGTCGTAAATGTTCCGACGAACATGATAATAATTGTATCTGAGCATGACTGCGGGCGGTGGACCTTCAAGTCGTAAATGTTCCGACGAACATGATAATAATTGTATCTGACATGACTGCGGGCGGTGGACCTTCAAGTCGTAAATGTTCCGAAGAACATGATAATAATTTCGTCTGAGCATGACTGCGGCGGACCTTCAAGTCGTAAATGTTCCGAAGAACATGATAATAATTGTATCTGAGCATGATCGCGGGCGGCGGAATCTTCAAGTCGTAAATGTTCCGACGAACATGATAATAATTGTATCTGAGCATGACTGCGGGCGGTGACCTTCAAGTCGTAAAATGTTCCGACGAACATGATAATAATTGTATCTGAGCATGACTGCGGGCGGTGGACCTTCAGTCGTAAATGTTCCGAAGAACATGATAATAATTGTATCTGAGCATGACTGCGGGCGGTGACCTTCAAGTCGTAAATGTTCCGACGAACATGATAATAATTGTATCTGAGCATGACTGCGGGCGGTGGACTCAAGTCGTAAATGTTCCGAAGAACATGATAATAATTGTATCTTGAGCATGACTGCGGGCGGTGGACCTTCAAGTCGTAAATGTTCCGACGAACATGATAATAATTGTATCTGAGCATGACTGCGGGCGGTGGACCTTCAAGTCGTAAATGTTCCGAAGAACATGATAATAATTGTATCTGAGCATGACTGCGGGGCGGTGGACCTTCAAGTCGTAAATGTTCCGATGAACATGATAATAATTGTATCTGAGCATGACTGCGGGCGGTGGACCTTCTTGTCGTAAATGTTCCGATGAACATGATAATAATTGTATGTGAGCATGACTGCGGGCGGTGGACCTTCAAGTCGTAAATGTTCCGATGAACATGATAATAATTGTATCTGAGCATGACTGCGGGCGGTGGACATGTCGTAAATGTCTCGAAGAACATGATAATAATTGTATCTGAGCATGATCAGGCGGCGGACCTTCTAAGTCGTAAATGTTCCGACGAACATGATAATAATTGCATTCGAGCATGACTGGTGGCGGTGGACCTTCAAGTCGTAAATGTTCCGACGAACATGATAATAACAACTATGCTAACGCGGGCGGTGGTGGACCTTCAAGTCGTAAATGTTCCGACGAACATGATAATAATTGTATCTGAGCATGACTGCGGGCGGTGGACATTCAAGTCGTAAATGTTCCGACGAACATGATAATAATTGTATCTGAGCATGACTGCGGGCGGTGGACCTTCAAGTCGTAAATGTTCCGACGAACATGATAATAATTGTATCTGAGCATGACCAGGGCGGTGGACCTTCAAGTCGTAAATGTTCCGATGAACATGATAATAATTGTATCTGAGCATGACTGCGGGCGGCGGACCTTCAAGTCGTAAATGTTCCGACGAACATGATAATAATTGTATCTGAGCATGACTGCGGGCGGTGGACCTTCAAGTCGTAAATGTTCCGACGAACATGATAATAATTGTAACTGGAGCATGACTGCGGGCGGTGACCTTCAAGTCGTAAATGTTCCGACGAACATGATAATAATTGTATCTGAGCATGACTGCGGGCGGTGGACTCCTCGAGTCGTAAATGTTCCGACGAACATGATAATAATTATATCTGAGCATGACTGCGGGCGGTGGACCTTCAAGTCGTAAATGTTCCGACGAACATGATAATAATTGTATCTGAGCATGACTGCGGGCGGTGGACCTTCAAGTCGTAAATGTTCCGACGAACATGATAATAATTGTATCTGAGTACACCGCGGGCGGTGGACCTTCAAGTCGTACGTTCCGACGAACATGATAATAACGGTCCGTTACGACTGCGGGCGGTGGACTCCTTCGTCGTAAATGTCTGGACGAACATGATAATAATTGTATCTGAGCATGACTGCGGGCGGTGGACCTTCAAGTCGTAAATGTTCCGATGAACATGATAATAATTGTATCTGAGCATGACTGCGGGCGGTGGACCTTCAAGTCGTAAATGTTCCGACGAACATGATAATAAATTTGTATCTGAGCATGACTGCGAGCGGTGGACCTTCAAGTCGTAAATGTTCCGACGAACATGATAATAATTGTATCTGAGCATGACTGCGGGCGGTGGACCTTCAAGTCGTAAATGTTCCGACGAACATGATAATAATTGTATCTGAGCATGACTGCGGGCGGTGGACCTTCAAGTCGTAAATGTTCCGACGAACATGATAATAATTGTATCTGAGCATACACTGCGGGCGGTGGACCTTCAAGTCGTAAATGTTCCGACGAACATGATAATAATTGTATCTGAGCATGACTGCGAGCGGTGGACCTTCAAGTCGTAAATGTTCCGACGAACATGATAATAATTGTATCTGAGCATGACTGCGGGCGGTGGACCTTCAAGTCGTAATGTCTCCGACGAACATGATAATAATTGTATCTGAGCATGACTGCGGCGGTGGACCTTCAAGTCGTAAATGTTCCGACGAACATGATAATAATTGTATCTGAGCATGACTGCGAGCGGTGGACCTTCAAGTCGTAAATGTTCCGATGAACATGATAATAATTGTATCCGAGTACACTGCGAGCGGTGGACCTCACGTCAAAAATGTTCCGACGAACATAATAATGTGTTCGAGCATGACTGCAGGCGGTGGACCTTCAAGTCGTAAATGTTCCGACGAACATGATAATAATTGTATCTGAGCATGACTGGTGGGCGGTGGACCTTCAAGTCGTAAATGTTCCGATGAACATGATAATAATTGTATCTGAGCATGACTGCGGGCGGTGGACCTTCAAGTCGTAAATGTTCCGATGAACATGATAATAATTGTATCTGAGCATGACTGCGAGCGGTGGACCTTCAAGTCGTAAATGTTCCGACGAACATGATAATAATTGTATCTGAGCATGACTGGTGGGCGGTGGATCTTCAAGTCGTAAATGTTCGACGAACATGATAATAATTGTATCTGAGCATGACTGCGGGCGGTGGACCTTCGTTGTAAATGTTCCGACGAACATGATAATAATTGTATCTGAGCATGACTGCGGGCGGTGGACCTTCAAGTCGCAAATGTTCCGACGAACATGATAATAATTGTATCTGAGCATGACTGCGAGCGGTGGACCTTCAAGTCGTAAATGTTCCGACGAACATGATAATAATTGTATCTGAGCATGACTGCGGGCGGTGGACCTTCAAGTCGTAAATGTCTTATCGAACATGATAATAATTGTATCTGAGCATGACTGCGGGCGGTGGACCTTCAAGTCGTAAATGTTCCGATGAACATGATAATAATTGTATCTGAGCATGACTGCGAGCGGTGGACCTTCAAGTCGTAAAATGTTCCGACGAACATGATAATAATTGTATCTGAGCATGACTGCGGGCGGTGGACCTTCAAGTCGTAAATGTTCCGACGAACATGATAATAATTGTATCTGAGCATGACTGCGGGCGGTGGACCTTCAAGTCGTAAATGTTCCGACGAACATGATAATAATTGTATCTGAGCATGACTGCGGGCGGTGGACCTTCAAGTCGTAAATGTTCCGACGAACATGATAATAATTGCATCTTGGAGCATGACTGCGAGCGGCAGGACCTTCAAGTCGTAAATGTTCCGACGAACATGATAATAATTGTATCTGAGCATGACTGCGGGGCGGTGGACCTTCAAGTCGTAAATGTTCCGACGAACATGATAATAATTGTATCTGAGCATGACTGCGGGCGGTGGACCTTCAAGTCGTAAATGTTCCGACGAACATGATAATAATTGTATCTGGAGCATGACTGCGAGCGGTGGACCTTCAAGTCGTAAATGTTCCGACGAACATGATAATAATTGTATCTGAGCATGACTGCGGGCGGTGGACCTTCTTGTCGTAAATGTTCCGACGAACATGATAATAATTGTATCTGAGCATGACCGCGGGCGGTGGACCTTCTTCAAGTCGTAAATGTTCCGACGAACATGATAATAATTGTATCTGAGCATGACTGCGGGCGGTGGACCTTCAAGTCGTAAATGTTCCGACGAACATGATAATAATTGTATCTGAGCATGACTGCGAGCGGTGGACCTTCAAGTCGTAAATGTTCCGACGAACATGATAATAATTGTATCTGAGCATGACTGCGAGCGGTGGACCTTCAAGTCGTAAATGTTCCGACGAACATGATAATAATTGTATCTGAGCATGACCGCGGGCGGTGGACCTTCAAGTCGTAAATGTTCCGACGAACATGATAATAATTGTATCTGAGCATGACTGCGGGCGGTGGACCTTCAAGTCGTAAATGTTCCGACGAACATGATAATAATTGTATCTGAGCATGACTGCGGGCGGTGGACCTTCAAGTCGTAAATGTTCCGACGAACATGATAATAATTGTATCTGAGCATGACTGCGGGCGGTGGACCTTCAAGTCGTAAATGTTCCGATGAACATGATAATAATTGTATCCGAGCATGACTGCGGGCGGTGGACCTTCGTCGTAAATGTTCCGACGAACATGATAATAATTGTATCTGAGCATGACTGCGGGCGGCGGACCTTCAAGTCGTAAATGTTCCGACGAACATGATAATAATTGTATCTGAGCATGACCGCGGGCGGTGGACCTTCAAGTCGTAAATGTTCCGACGAACATGATAATAATTGTATCTGAGCATGACTGGAGAGCGGTGGACCTTCAAGTCGTAAATGTTCCGACGAACATGATAATAATTGTATCCGAGCATGACTGCGAGCGGTGAACTTTCCATGTCGTAAATGTTCCGATGAACATGATAATAATTGTATCTGAGCATGACTGCGGGCGGCGGACCTTCAAGTCGTAAATGTTCCGACGAACATGATAATAATTGTATCTGAGCATGACTGCGGGCGGTGGACCTTCAAGTCGTAAATGTTCCGACGAACATGATAATAATTGTAACTGAGCATGACTGCGGGCGGCGGACCTTCAAGTCGTAAATGTTCCGACGAACATGATAATAATTGTATCTGAGCATGACTGCGAGCGGTGGACCTTCAAGTCGTAAATGTTCCGACGAACATGATAATAATTGTATCTGAGCATGACTGCGAGCGGTGGTGGACCTTCAAGTCGTAAATGTTCCGATGAACATGATAATAATTGTATCTGGAGCATGACTGCGGGCGGCGGACCTTCAAGTCGTAAATGTTCCGACGAACATGATAATAATTGTATCTGAGCATGACTGCGGGCGGTGGACCTTCAAGTCGTAAATGTTCCGACGAACATGATAATAATTGTATCTGAGCATGACTGCGGGCGGCGGACCTTCAAGTCGTAAATGTTCCGGACGAACATGATAATAATTGTATCTGAGCATGACTGCGAGCGGTGGACCTTCAAGTCGTAAATGTTCCGACGAACATGATAATAATTGTAACTGAGCATGACTGCGGGCGGTGGACCTTCAAGTCGTAAATGTTCCGACGAACATGATAATAATTGTATCTGAGCATGACTGCGGGCGGTGGACTAAGTCGTAAATGTTCCGACGAACATGATAATAATTGTATCTGAGCATGACTGCGGGCGGTGGACCTTCAAGTCGTAAATGTTCCGACGAACACGATAATAATTGTATCTCGAGCATGACTGTGCGGCGGTATCCCTTCAGCCGTAAATGTTCCGACGAACATGATAATAATTGTATCTGAGCATGACTGCGGGCGGTGGACCTTCAAGTCGTAAATGTTCCGACGAACATGATAATAATTGTATCTGAGCATGACTGCGGGCGGTGGACTCAAGTCGTAAATGTTCCGACGAACATGATAATAATTGTATCTGAGCATGATCATGGCGGTGACCTTTCAAGTCGTAAATGTTCCGACGAACATGATAATAATTGTATCTGAGCATGACTGCGGGCGGTGGACCTTCAGCCGTAAATGTTCCGACGGCGATAATAATTACTCCGAGCATGACTGCGGGCGGTGGACCTTCAAGTCGTAAATGTTCCGACGAACATGATAATAATTGTATCTGAGCATGACTGCGGGCGGTGGACCTTCAAGTCGTAAATGTTCCGATGAACATGATAATAATTGTATCTGAGCATGACTGCGGGCGGTGGACCTTCAAGTCGTAAATGTTCCGACGAACATGATAATAATTGTATCTGAGCATGACTGCGGGCGGTGGACCTTCAATGTAAATGTTCCGACGAACATGATAATAATTGTATCTGAGCATGACTGCGGGCGGTGGACCTTCAAGTCGGGGAAATGTTCCGACGAACATGATAATAATTGTATCTGAGCATGACTGCGGGCGGCGGACCTTCAAGTCGTAAATGTTCCGACGAACATGATAATAATTGTATCTGAGCATGACTGCGGGCGGTGGACCTTCAATGTAAATGTTCCGATGAACATGATAATACATCTGAGCATGACTGCGGGCGGTGGACCTTCAAGTCGTAAATGTTCCGACGAACATGATAATAATTGTATTCGAGCATGACTGCGGGCGGTGGACCTTCGGCGTCGCAAATGTTCCGACGAACATGATAATAATTGTATCTGAGCATGACTGCGGGCGGTGGACCTTCAAGTCGTAAATGTTCCGATGAACATGATAATAATTGTATCTGAGCATGACTGCGGGCGGTGGACCTTCAAGTCGTAAATGTTCCGACGAACATGATAATAATTGTATCTGAGCATGACTGCGGGCGGTGGACCTTCAAGTCGTAAATGTTCCGACGAACATGATAATTGTACCTGAGCATGACTGCGGGCGGTGGACCTTCAAGTCGTAAATGTTCCGACGAACATGATAATAATTGTATCTGAGCATGACTGCGGGCGGTGGACCTTCGTCGTAAATGTCTCGATGAACATGATAATAATTGTATCTGTTACGACTATGGGGCGGTGGACCTTCAAGGTCGTAAATGTTCGACGAAATATGGATAATAATTGTACCTGAGCATGATCAAAGTGTGACTTTCAAGTCGTAAATGTTCAGATTTTAGCATAATAATTGTACCTGAGCACGACTGCGGGCGGTGGACCTTCAAGTCGTAAATGTTCCGATGAACATGATAATAATTGTATCTGAGCATGACTGCGGGGGCGGTGGACCCTTTGTCGTAAATGTTCCTTGGATGAACATGATAATAATTGTATCTGACATGACCGCGGGCGGTGGACCTTCAAGTCGTAAATGTTCCGATGAACATGATAATAATTGTATCCGAGCATGACTGCGGGCGGTGGACCTTCAAGTCGTAAATGTTCCGATGAACATGATAATAATCATCTATACGATCACGGTAAGTGTGGACCTTCAAGTCAAATGTTCCGACGAACATGATAATAATTGTACCCGAGCGACTGCGGGCGGTGGACCTTCAAGTCGTAAATGTTCCGACGAACATGATAATAATTGTACCTCCGAGCACGACCGCGGGCGGTGGACCTTCAAGTCGTAAATGTTCCGATGAACATGACAATAATTGTACCCGAGCATGACTGCGGGTGGTGGACCTTCGGTCGCAGTGTTCTGATGAACATGATAATAATTGTATCTGAGCATGACTGCGGGCGGTGGACCTTCAAGTCGTAAATGTTCCGATGAACATGATAATAATTGTATCTGAGTATGACTGCGGGGCGGTGGACCTTCAAGTCGTAATGTCTTGATGAACGCGATAATAATTGTATCTGAGCATGACTGCGGGCGGTGGACCTTCAAGTCGTAAATGTTCCGACGAACATGATAATAATTGTACCTGAGCATGACTGCGGGCGGTGGACCTTCAAGTCGTAAATGTTCCGATGAACATGATAATAATTGTATCTGGAGCATGACTGCGGGCGGTGGACCTTCAAGTCGTAAATGTTCCGATGAACATGATAATAATTGTATCTGAGCATGACTGCGGGCGGTGGACCTTCAAGTCGTAAATGTTCCGACGAACATGATAATAATTGTACCTGAGCATGACTGCGGCGTGGACCTTCGTCGTAAATGTCTGACAAACATGATAATAATTGTATCTGCTACGACTGCGGGCGGTGGACCTTCAAGTCGTAAAAATGTTCCGATGAACATGATGTAATAATTGTATCTGAGCATGACTGCGGGCGGTGGACCTTCAAGTCGTAAATGTTCCGATGAACATGATAATAATTGTATCTGAGCATGACTGCGGGCGGTGGACCTTCAAGTCGTAAATGTTCCGATGAACATGATAATAATTGTATCTGAGCATGACTGTGGGCGGTGGACTTTCAAGTCGTAAATGTTCCGACGAACATGATAATAATTGTACCTGAGCATGACTGCGGGCGGTGGACCTCTGTCGTAAATGTTCCGACGAACATGATAATAATTGTACCTGAGCATGACTGCGGGCGGTGGACCTTCAAGTCGTAAATGTTCCGATGAACATGATAATAATTGTACCCGAGCATGACTGCGGGCGGTGGACCTTCAAGTCGTAAATGTTCCGATGAACATGATAATAATTGTATCTGAGCATGACTTCGCGGGCGGTGGACCTTCAAGTCGTAAACGTTCCGATGAACATGATAATAATTGTATCTACATGACTGCGGGCGGTGGACTGCCAGCCGTAAATGTTCCGACGAACATGATAATAATTGTATCTGAGCATGACTGCGGCGGTGGACCTTCAAGTCGTAAATGTTCCGACGAACATGATAATAATTGTACCTGAGCACTGCGGGCGGTGGACCTTCAAGTCGTAAATGTTCCGATGAACATGATAATAATTGTATCTGAGCATGACTGCGGGCGGTGGACCTTCAAGTCGTAAATGTTCCGATGAACATGATAATAATTGGTATCTGAGCATGACTGCGGGCGGTGGACCTTCAAGTCGTAAATGTTCCGACGAACATGATAATAATTGTACCTGAGCATGACCGCGGGCGGTGGACCTTCAAGTCGTAAATGTTCCGATGAACATGATAATAATTGTATCTGAGCATGACTGCGGGCGGTGGACCTTCAAGTCGTAAATGTTCCGATGAACATGATAATAATTGTATCTGAGCATGACTGCGGGCGGTGGACCTTCAAGTCGTAAATGTTCCGATGAACATGATAATAATTGTATCTGAGCATGACTGCGGGCGGTGGACCTCAAGTCGTAAATGTTCCGATGAACATGATAATAATTGTATCTGAGCATGACTGCGGGCGGTGGACCTTCAAGTCGTAAATGTTCCGACGAACATGATAATAATTGTACCTGAGCATGACTGCAAGGTGGACCTTCAAGTCGTAAATGTTCCGACGAACATGATAATAATTGTACCTGAGCATGACTGCGGGCGGTGGACCTTCGTCGTAAATGTTCCGATGAACATGATAATAATTGTACCCGAGCATGACTGCGGGCGGTGGACCTTCAAGTCGTAAATGTTCCGATGAACATGATAATAATTGTATCTGAGCATGACTGCGGGCGGTGGACTATTTAAGTCGTAAATGTTCCGATGAACATGATAATAATTGTATCTGAGCATGACTGCGGGCGGTGGACCTTCAAGTCGTAAATGTTCCGGATGAACATGATATCAATTGTATCTGAGCATGACTGCGGGCGGTGGACCTTCAAGTCGTAAATGTTCCGACGAACATGATAATAATTGTACCTGAGCATGACTGCGGGCGGTGGACCTTCGTCGTAAATGTTCCGACGAACATGATAATAATTGTACCCGAGCATGACTGCGGCGGCAGGACCTTCAAGTCGTAAATGTTCCGATGAACATGATAATAATTGTGATTTGAGCATGACTGCGGGCGTGGACCTTCAAGCTGCAAATGTTCCGATGAACATGATAATAATTGTATTCGAGCATGACTGCGGGCGGTGACCTTCAAGTCGTAAATGTTCCGACGAACATGATAATAATTGTATCTGAGCATGACTGCGCGGACCTTCAAGTCGTAAATGTTCCGACGAACATGATAATAATTGTATCTGAGCATGACTGCGGGCGGTGGACCTTCAAGTCGTAAATGTTCCGACGAACATGATAATAATTGCATTCGAGCATGACTGCGGCGGTGGACCTTCAAGTCGTAAATGTTCCGACGATGAACATGATAATAATTGTATTCGAGCATGACTGCGGGCGGTGGACCTTCAAGTCGTAAATGTTCCGACGAACATGATAATAATTGTATCTGAGCATGACTGCGGGCGGTGGACCTCTGCCCGTAAATGTTCCGACGAACATGATAATAATTGTACCTGAGCATGACTGTGGGCGGTGGACCTTCAAGTCGTAAATGTTCCGACGAACATGATAATAATTGTATCTGGAGTTATGACTGTGTATGTATCTCTCGTCGTAAATGTTCCGACGAACATGATAATAATTGTACCCGAGCATGACTGCGGGCGGTGGACCTTCAAGTCGTAAATGTTCCGACGAACATGCGATAATAATTGTATCTGAGCATGACTGCGGGCGGTGGACCTTCAAGTCGTAAATGTTCCGACGAACATGATAATAATTGTATCTGAGCATGACTGCGGGCGGTGGACCTTCAAGTCGTAAATGTTCCGACGAACATGATAATAATTGCACTACATGCACTGCGGCGGTGAACTTCCTTCAAGTCGTAAATGTTCCGACGAACATGATAATAATTGTATCTGAGCATGACTGCGGGCGGTGGACCTTCAAGTCGTAAATGTTCCGACGAACAACATGATAATAATTGTATCTGAGCATGACTGCGGGCGGTGGACCTTCAAGTCGTAAATGTTCCGACGAACATGATAATAATTGTATCTGAGCATGACTGCGGGCGGTGGACCTTCAAGTCGTAAATGTTCCGACGAACATGATAATAATTGTACCTGAGCATGACTGCGGGCGGTGGACCTTCAACTCGTAAATGTTCCGATGAACATGATAATAATTGTATCTGAGCATGACTGCGGGCGGTGGACCTTCAACTCGTAAATGTTCCGACGAACATGATAATAATTGTATCTGAGCATGACTGCGGGCGGTGGACTAAGTCGTAAATGTCTTTGGACGAACATGATAATAATTGTATCCGAGCATGACTGCGGGCGGTGGACCTTCAAGTCGTAAATGTTCCGACGAACATGATAATAATTGTATCTGAGCATGACTGCGGGCGGTGGACCTTCAAGTCGTAAATGTTCCGACGAACATGATAATACTTGCATCTACATGACTGTGCGTGGACCTTCACGTAAATGTTCCGATGAACATGATAATAATTGTATCTGAGTACAGACTTGCGGGCGGTATCTTCAAGTCGTAAATGTTCCGACGAACATGATAATAATTGTATCTGAGCATGACTGCGGGCGGTGGACCTTCAAGTCGTAAATGTTCCGATGAACATGATAATAATTTGTATCTGAGCATGACTGCGGGCGGACCTTCAAGTCGCAATGTTCGACGAACATGATAATAATTGTATCTGAGCATGACTGCGGGCGGTGGACCTTCAAGTCGTAAATGTTCCGACGAACATGATAATAATTGTACCTGAGCATGACCGGTGGTGGTGACCTTCAAGTCGTAAATGTTCCGATGAACATGATGGAGAAATTGTATCTGAGCATGACTGCGGGCGTATGGACCAAGTCGTAAATGTTCCGACGAACATGATAATAATTGTATCTGAGCATGACTGCGGGCGGTGGACCTCAAGCTTCCAAATGTTCCGACGAACATGATAATAATTGTATCTGAGCATGACTGCGGGCGGTGGACCTTCAAGTCGTAAACAGTTCGACGAACATGATAATAATTGTATCTGAGCATGACTGCGGGCGGTGGACCTTCAAGTCGTAAATGTTCCG
Organism: Ascarosepion bandense; assembly: GCA_037127315.1. NCBI lineage: Eukaryota > Metazoa > Mollusca > Cephalopoda > Sepiida > Sepiidae > Ascarosepion > Ascarosepion bandense. The sequence goes on along the minus strand of JBBBDQ010020823.1, from coordinate 12,102 downwards.
ATGAACATGATAATAATTGTATCTGAGCATGACTTGGGCGGTGTACCTTCAAGTCGTAAATGTTCCGACGAACATGATAATAATTGTACCCGGGAGCATGACTGCGGGCGGTGGACCTTCAACTCGTAAATGTTCCGATGAACATGATAATAATTGTATCTGAGCATGACTGCGGGCGGTGGACCTTCTAACTCGTAAATGTTCCGACGAACATGATAATAATTGTGATTCGAGCATGACTGCGGGCGGTGGACCTTCAAGTCGTAAATGTTCCGACGAACATGATAATAATTGTATCTGAGCATGACTGCGGGCGGTGGACCTTCAAGTCGTACTGTTCCGACGAACATGATAATAATTGTATCTGAGCATGACTGCGGGCGGTGGACCTTCAAGTCGTAAATGTTCCGACGAACATGATAATAATTGTATCTGAGCACGACTGCGGGCGGTGGACCTTCAAGTCGTAAATGTTCCGATGAACATGATAATAATTGTATCTGAGCATGACTGCGGGCGGTGGACCTTCAAGTCGTAAATGTTCCGATGAACATGATAATAATTGTATCTGAGCATGACTGCGGGCGGTGGACCTTCGTCGTAAATGTTCTGACGAACAGCGAGGTAATTGTATCTGAGCATGACCGGGTAGGGCGTGGACCTTCAAGTCGTAAAAATGTTCCACTTGAACATGATAATAATTGTATCTCGAGCATGACTGCGGCGGTGACCTCTTCAAGTCGTAACGTTCAATTTGTCACGATAATTGTATCTGAGCATGACTGCGGGTGCACCTCAAGTCGTGTACGTTCGAATGAACATGATAATAATTGTATTCGAGCATGACTGTAAGGTAGACCTCTGTTGCAATGTTCCGACGAACAAGGATAATAATTGTATCTGAGCATGACTGCGGGCGGTGGACATTCAAGTCGTAAATGTCTCATCGAACATGGGCGGCAATTGTATCTGAGCATGACCGGTGGGCGGTGGACCTTCTTCAAGTCGTAGCGTTCCACCACAATGGGATAGCGAACGTGGTCCAGCGCCGACTGCGGGCGGTGGACATTCAAGTCGTGTAAATGTCTCAATGAACACATAATAATTGTATTCGAGCATGACTGCGGGCGGTGGACCTTCAAGTCGTAAATGTTCCGACGAACATGATAATAATTGCATTCGAGCATGACTGCGGCGGTGACCTTCAAGTCGTAAATGTTCCGACTGGAATAAGGATAATAATTGTATCCGAGCAGTAATCGTGCGTAACTGCCGTGTATCATCTACGAAACAATATAATAATTGCATATTCGAGCATGACTGCGGGCGGTAGACCTCGTCGTGAAATGTCTGAATACATGATAATAATTGTATCTGCCATGACCGGTGCGGTGGACCTTCGTCGTAAATGTTCCGACGAACATGACAATAACTTCATTCCGAGCATGACTGCGGGCGGTGGACCTCTCAAGTCGTAAAATGCTCCGAATGAACATGATAATAATTGTATCTATGACATCGCGGGGCGTGGACCTTCGTCGTAAATGTTCCGACGAACATGATAATAATTGTATCTGAGCATGACTGTGGGCGGTGGACCTTCGTCGTAAATGTTCCGACGAACATGATAATAATTGTATCTGAGCATGACTGGTGAAGTGTGGACCTTCAAGTCGCAAATACCCACTTCAGCCACGATAATAATTGTATCTGAGTATGACTGCGCGGTGACCCTTCAAGTCGTAAATGTTCAATTAATACGATAATAATTTGTCTGACATGGACTGCGGCGGTGGACCTTCAAGTCGTAAATGTTCCGACGAATAAGGAGAATAACGCATTCGAGCATGACTGCGGGCGGTGGACCTCTTCAGCCGCAAATGTCTTGTTCGTCACTTATTGCATAATTGCATTCGAGCAATAGACTGCGCGTGACCTTCAAGTCAAACAATCAGACCAACAGCGACATTAATTGTATCTGAGCATGACTGCGGCGGTGGACCTTCAGTCAAAAATGTTCCGACGAATGCTGATAACATCATCTTAAGCGCTAATTGTAAGGTGTGACCTCAAGTCGTAAACAGCTCCACGAACATGACAATAAATTGTATCTGAGCAGCGACTGCGGCAGCGTGACCTTCTGTCGCAAGCACCTGACGAAACATGATACAATTGCATCCGAGCATGACTGCAAGGTGACCTTCGTCGCAAATGTCTGACCACAGGATAAATAATTGCATCTGACATGACTGCGGGCGGTGGACCTTCAAGTCGTAAATGTTCCGACGAACATGATGGTCATAATTGCATCTCGAGCATGACTGCGGCGCATTATTCTTGTCATTCATCAACATGATAATAATTGTATTCATGTTAATCGGTATATAGACCTTCGAGTCGTAAATGTTCCGACGAACATGATAATAATTAACCGGAGCATGACTGCGGGCGGTGGACCTTCAAGTCATGGAAGCGTCTGACGAACATGATAATAATTGTATTCGAGCATGACTGCGGGGCGGTGACCTTCAGTCGTAAATGCTCCGAGCGAACAGTGATAATAATTTTGCGGTCTGACACTGCGGCGGTGACCTTCAATAAAATGAAACCTGACCAATACATAATAAATAATCTCGAGTACATGACTGCGGGTGCGGACCTTCTTGCTTTCAAACGTTCCGACGAACATGATAATAATTGCATTCCATACGACCGCGCGGACCTTCAAGTCGTAAATGTTCCGACGAACATGATAATAATTGTATCTGAGCATGAATTCGGTGGGCGGTGGACATTCAAGTCGTAAATGTTCCAATGAACATGATAATAATTGTATCTGAGCATGACTGCGGGCGGTGGACCTTCAAGTCGTGTTCCGACGAACATGATAATAATTGTATCTGAGTACGACTGCGGGCGGTGGACATTCGTCGTAAATGTTCCGACGAACATGATAATAATTGTATCCGGAGCATGACCGCAAGGTGGACCTTCAAGTCGTAAAATGTCCTGATTGTGCCACATAATAATTGTATCTGAGCGCGACTGCGGGCGGTGGACCTTCAAGTCAAAATGTCTATCGAACATGATAATAATTGTATCTGAGCATGACTGGTATGGACCTTCAAGTCGTAAATGTTCCGACGAACATGATAATAATTGTACCTGAGCATGACTGCGGGCGGTGGACCTTCAACTCGTAAATGTTCCGATGAACATGATAATAATTGTATCTGAGCATGACTGTGGGCGGTGGACCTTCAACTCAAAATGTTCCGACGAACATGATAATAATTGTATCTGAGCATGACTGGTGGGCGGTGGACCTTCAAGTCGTAAATGTTCCGACGAACATGATAATAATTGTATCTGAGCATGACTGCGGGCGGTGGACCTTCAAGTCGTAAAATTCCGACGAACATGATAATAATTGTATCTGAGTATGACTGCGGGCGGTGGACCTTCAAGTCGTAAATGTTCCGACGAACATGATAATAATTGTATCTGAGCATGACTGCGGGCGGTGGACCTTCAAGTCGTAAATGTTCCGATGAACATGATAATAATTGTATCTGAGCATGACTGCGGGCGGTGGACCTTCAAGTCGTAAATGTTCCGATGAACATGATAATAATTGTATCTGAGCATGACTGCAGGGCGGTGGACCTTCAAGTCGTAAATGTTCCGATGAACATGATAATAATTGTATCTGAGCATGACTGCGGGCGGTGGACCTTCAAGTCGTAAATGTTCCGACGAACATGATAATAATTGTATCTGAGCATGACTGCGGGCGGTGGACCTTCAAGTCGTAAATGTTCCGACGAACATGATAATAATTGTATCTGAGCATGACTGCGGGCGGTGGACCTTCAAGTCGTAAATGTTCCGACGAACATGATAATAATTGTATCTGAGCATGACTGCGGGCGGTGGACCTTCAAGTCGTAAATGTTCCGACGAACATGATAATAATTGTATCTGAGCATGACTGCGGGCGGTGGACATTCAAGTCGTAAATGTTCCGACGAACATGATAATAATTGTATCTGAGCATGACTGGCAAGTGGTGGACATTCAAGTCGTAAATGTTCCGACGAACATGATAATAATTGTATCTGAGCATGACTGCGGGGCGGTGGACCTTGAAGTCGTAAATGTTCCGACGAACATGATAATAATTGTATCTGGAGCATGACCGCGGGCGGTGGACCTTCATGTCGTAAATGTTCTGATGAACATGATAATAATTGTATCTGAGCATGACTGCGGGCGGTGGACCTTCAAGTCGTAAATGTTCCGACGAACATGATAATAATTGTATCTGAGCATGACTGCGGGCGGTGGACCTTCGTCGTAAATGTTCCGACGAACATGATAATAATTGTATCTGAGCATGACTGCGGGCGGTGGACCTTCAAGTCGTAAATGTTCCGATGAACATGATAATAATTGTATCTGAGCATGACTGCGGGCGGCGGACCTTCGCTGTCGTAAATGTTCCGACGAACATGATAATAATTGTATCTGAGCATGACTGCGGGCGGTGGACCTTCAAGTCGTAAATGTTCCGACGAACATGATAATAATTGTATCTGAGCATGACCGCGGCGGTGGACCTTCAAGTCGTAAATGTTCCGATGAACATGATAATAATTGTATCTGAGCATGACTGCGGGCGGTGGACCTTCAAGTCGTAAATGTTCCGATGAACATGATAATAATTGTATCTGAGCATGACTGCGGGTGGCGGACCTTCTGTCGTAAATGTTCCGACGAACATGATAATAATTGTATCTGAGCATGACCGCGGGCGGTGGACCTTCAAGTCGTAAATGTTCCGACGAACATGATAATAATTGTATCTGAGCATGACTGCGGGCGGTGGACCTTCAAGTCGTAAATGTTCCGACGAACATGATAATAATTGTATCTGAGCATGACTGCGGGCGGTGGACCATCAAGTCGTAAATGTTCCGACGAACATGATAATAATTGTATCTGAGCATGACTGCGGGCGGTGGACCTTCGTCGTAAATGTTCCGACGAACATGATAATAATTGTATCTGAGCATGACTGCGGGCGGTGGACCTTCAACTCGTAAATGTTCCGACGAACATGATAATAATTGTATCTGAGCATGACTGCGGGCGGTGGACCATCAAGTCGTAAATGTTCCGATGAACATGATAATAATTGTATCTGAGCATGACTGCGGGCGGTGGACCTTCAAGTCGTAAATGTTCCGACGAACATGATAATAATTGTATCTGAGCATGACCGTGGGCGGTGGACCTTCAACTCGTAAATGTTCCGATGAACATGACAATAATTGTATCTGAGCATGACCGCGGGCGGTGGACCATCAAGTCGTAAATGTTCCGATGAACATGATAATAATTGTATCTGAGCATGACTGCGGCGGTGGACCTTCAAAAGTCGTAAATGTCCCGATGAACATGATAATAATTGTATCTGAGCATGACTGCGGCCGGACCTTCTGCTTGCACGTTCTGATGAACATGATAATAATTGTATCTGAGCATGACTGCGGGCGGTGGACCCCCGTCGTAAAACGTTCAATTTGGTCATGATAATAATTGTATCTGGAGCATACCTGTGGGCTGTGGACCTTCAAGTCGTAAATGTTCCAGCGAACATGATAATAATTGTATTCGAGCATGACTGCGGGCGGTGGACCTTCGAGTCAAAATGTTCCGACGAACATGATAATAATTGTATCTGAAAGCATGACTGCGGGCGGTGGACCTTCAAGTCGTAAATGTTCCGACGAACATGATAATAATTGTATCTGAGCATGACTGCGGGCGGTGGACCTTCAAGTCGTAAATGTTCCGATGAACATGATAATAATTGTGATTCGAGCATGGACTGCGGGCGGTGGACCTTTCCTTCAAGTCGTAAATGTTCCGATGAACATGATAATAATTGTGTCTGGAGTGATGACTGCGGGCGGTGGACCTTCAAGTCGTAAATGTTCCGACGAACATGATAATAATTGTATCTGAGCATGACTGCGGGCGGTGGACTTTCCAGTCGTAAATGTTCCGATGAACATGATAATAATTGTATCTGAGCATGACTGCGGGCGGTGGACCTTCAAGTCGTAAATGTTCCGATGAACATGACAATAATTGTATCTGAGCATGACTGCGGGCGGTGGACCTTCAAGTCGCAAATGTTCCGACGAACATGATAATAATTGTATCTGAGCATGACTGGTGGGCGGTGGACCTTCAAGTCGTAAATGTTCCGACGAACATGATAATAATTGTATCTGAGTATGATCAGCGGCGGTGGACCTTTCAAGCTTTCAAATGTTCCGATGAACATGATAATAATTGCATTCGAGCATGACTGCGGGCGGTGGACCTTCAAGTCGTAAATTCTGACGAACATGATAATAATTGTATCTGAGCATGACTGCGGGCGGTGGACCTTCAAGTCGTAAATGTTCCGATGAACATGATAATAATTGTATTCGAGCATGACTGCGGGCGGTGGACCTTCAAGTCGTAAACAACTGGTCGAACAGCGATAATAATTGTATCTGAGCATGACTGCGGGCGGTGGACCTTCAAGTCGTAAATGTTCCGACGAACATGATAATAATTGTATCTGAGCATGACTGCGGGCGGTGGACCTTTCCAATGTAAATGTTCGATGAACATGATAATAATTGTATCTGAGCATGACTGCGGGCGGTGGACCTTCAAGTCGTAAATGTTCCGACGAACATGATAATAATTGTATCTGAGCATGACTGCGGGCGGTGGACCTTCAAGTCGTAAATATTCCGACGAACATGATAATAATTGTATCTGAGCATGACCGCGGGCGGTGGACCTTCAAGACGTAAATGTTCCGACGAACATGATAATAATTGTATCTGAGCATGACTGGCAGGGCGGTGGACCTTCGTCGTAAATGTTCCGACGAACATGATAATAATTGTGTTCGAGCATGACTGCGGGCGGTGGACCTTCAAGTCAAATGTTCCGACGAACATGATAATAATTGTATCTGAGCATGACTGCGGGCAGTGGACCTTCAAGTCGTAAATGTTCCGACGAACATGATAATAATTGTATCTGAGCATGACTGCGGGCGGTGGACCTTCAAGTCGTAAATGTTCCGACGAACATGATAATAATTGTATTCGAGCATGACTGGTATGTGACATTCAAGTCAAATGGTTCCGACGAACATGATAATACCATCTGAGCATGACTGCGGGCGGCGGACCTTCAAGTCGTAAAATGTTCCGACGAACATGATAATAATTGCATTTCCGAGCATGACTGCGGGCGGTGGACATTCAAGTCGTAAATGTTCCGACGAACATGATAATTGTAATCGAGCATGACTGCGGGCGGTGGACCTTCAAGTCGTAAATGTTCCGACGAACATGATAATAATTGTATTCGAGCATGACTGCGGGCGGTGGACATTCAAGTCGTAAAATGTTCCGAATAACGCGATAATAATTGTATCTGAGCATGACTGCGGGCGGTGGACCTTCAAGTCGTAAATGTTCCGACGAACATGATAATAATTGTATCTGAGCATGACTGCGGGCGGTGGACCTTCAAGTCAAAATGTTCCGACGAACATGATAATAATTGTATCTGAGCATGACTGTGGCGGTGGACATTCAAGTCGTAAATGTTCCGACGAACATGATAATAATTGTATCTGAGCATGACTGCGGGCGGTGGACCTTCAAGTCGTAAATGTTCCGACGAACATGATAATAATTGTATCTGAGCATGACTGAGGGCGGTGGACCTTCAAGTCGTAAATGTTCCGACGAACATGATAATAATTGTATCTGAGTACACTGCGCGGTGGACCTTCAAGTCGTAAATGTTCCGACGAACAGATATAATTGTATCTGAGCATGACTGCGGGCGGTGGACATTCAAGTCGTAAAATGTTCCGACGAACATGATAATAATTGTATCTGAGCATGACTGCGGGCGGTGGACCTTCAAGTCGTAAAATGTTCCGACGAACATGATACACTGTATTCGGCTACGACTGCGTTGCACTTCAAGTCGTAAATGTTCCGATGAACATGATAATACTCAGGGATTCCTGAGCATGACTGCGGGCGGTGGACCTTCAAGTCGTAAATGTTCCGACGAACATGATAATAATTGTATCTGAGCATGACTGCGGGCGGTGGACCTTCAAGTCGTAAATGTTCCGACGAACAATGATAATAATTGTATCTGAGCATGACTGCGGGCGGTGGACCTTCAAGTCGTAAATGTTCCGACGAACATGATAATAATTGTATCTGAGCATGACTGCGGGCGGTGACCTTCAAGTCGTAAATGTTCCGATGAACATGATAATAATTGTATCTGAGCATGACTGCGGGCGGTGGACCTTCAAGTCGTAAATGTTCCGACGAACATGATAATAATTGTATCTGAGCATGACTGCGGGCGGTGGACCTTCAAGTCGTAAATGTTCCGACGAACATGATAATAATTGTATCTGAGCATGACTGCGGGCGGTGGACATTCAAGTCGTAAATGTTCCGACGAACATGATAATACTTGTATCTGAGCATGACTGCGGGCGGTGGACCTTCAAGTCGTAAATGTTCCGACGAACATGATAATAATTGTATCTGAGCATGACTGCGGGCGGTGGACCTTCAAGTCGTAAATGTTCCGATGAACATGATAATAATTGTATCTGAGCATGACTGCGGGCGGTGGACCTTCAAGTCGTAAATGTTCTGATGAACATGATAATAATTGTATCTGAGCATGACTGCGGGCGGTGGACCTTCAAGTCGTAAATGTTCCGACGAACATGATAATAATTGTATCTGAGCATGACTGCGGGGCGGTGGGTCTCAAGTCGTAAATGTTCCGATGACATGGATAATAATTGTATCTGAGCATGACTGCGGGCGGTGGACCTTCAAGTCGTAAATGCTCCATCGAACATGATAATAATTGTATCTGAGCATGACTGCGGGCGGTGGACCTTCAAGTCGTAAATGTTCCGACGAACATGATAATAATTGTATCTGAGCATGACTGCGGGCGGTGGACCTTCAAGTCGTAAATGTTCCGACGAACATGATAATAATTGTATCTGAGCATGACTGCGGGCGGTGGACATCTAAGTCGTAAATGTTCCGACGAACATGATAATAATTGTATCTGAGCATGACTGCGGGCGGTGGACCTTCAAGTCGTAAATGTTCCGACGAACATGATAATAATTGTATCTGAGCATGACTGCGGGCGGTGGACCTTCAAGTCGTGACGTTCCGAAGACATGATAATAATTGCAACTTATACGATTGCGGGCGGTGGACCTTCAAGTCGTAAATATTCCGGATGGAACATGATAATAATTGTATCTGAGCATGACTGCGGGCGGTGGACCTTCAAGTCAGAAATATTCCGATGAACATGATATTAATTGTATCTGAGCATGACTGCAAGACCTCGTCGTAAATGTTCCGATGAACATGATAATAATTGTATCTGAGCATGACTGCGGGCGGTGGACCTTCAAGTCGTAAATGTTCCGAAGAACATGATAATAATTGTATCTGAGCATGACTGCGGGCGGTGGACCTTCAAGTCGTAAATGTTCCGATGAACATGATAATAATTGTATCTGAGCATGACTGCGGGCGGTGGACCAGAGTCGTAAATGTTCCGAAGAACACAATTGTATCTGAGCATGACTGCGGGCGGTGGACCTTCAAGTCGTAAATGTTCCGATGAACATGATAATAATTGTATCTGAGCATGACTGCGGGCGGTGGACCTTCAAGTCGTAAATGTTCCGATGAACATGATAATAATTGTATCTGAGCATGACTGCGGGCAGTGGACCTTCAAGTCGTAAATGTTCCGATGAACATGATAATAATTGTATCTGAGCATGACTGCGGGCGGTGGACCTTCAAGTCAAAATGTTCCGAAGAACATGATAATAATTGTATCTGAGCATGACTGCGGGCGGTGGACCTTTCAAGTCGCAAATGTTCCGACGAACATGATAATTATTCGTATCTGACATTGACTGCGGGCGGTGGACCTTCAAGTCGTAAATGTTCCGCACGAACATGATAATAATTGTATCTGAGCATGACTGCGGGCGGTGGACCTTCAAGTCGTAAATGTTCCGAAGAAATACATAATAATTGTATCTGAGCATGACTGCGGGCGGTGGACCTTCAAGTCGTAAATGTTCCGATGAACAGTGATAATAATGTATCTGAGCATGACTGCGGGCGTGACCTTCAAGTCGTAAATGTTCCGAAGAACATGATAATAATTGTATCTGAGCATGACTGCGGGCGGTGGACCTTCAAGTCGTAAATGTTCCACGAACATGTATAATAATTGTATCTGAGCATGACTGCGGGCGGTGGACCTTCAAGTCGTAAATGTTCCGACGGACATGATAATAATTGTATCTGGAGATGACTGCGGGCGGTGGACTCTTGTCGTAAATGTTCCGAAGAACATGATAATAATTGTATCTGAGCATGACTGCGGGCGGTGGACCTTCAAGTCGTAAATGTTCCGATGAACATGATAATAATTGTATCTGAGCATGACTGCGGGCGGTGGACCTTCAAGTCGTAAATGTTCCGATGAACATGATAATAATTGTATCTGAGCATGACTGCGGGCGGTGGACCTTCAAGTCGTAAATGTTCCGATGAACATGATAATAATTGTATCTGAGCATGACTGCGGGCGGTGGACCTTCAAGTCGTAAATGTTCCGACGAACATGATAATAATTGTATCTGAGCATGACTGCGGGCGGTGGACCTTCTTCGTTGTAAATGTTCAAAAGAAACATGATAATAATTGTATCTGAGCATGACTGTGGGCGGTGGACCTTCAAGTCGCAATGTTCCGACGAACATGATAATAATTGTATCTGAGCATGACTGGTATGGACCTTCAAGTCGTAAATGTTCCGACGAACATGATAATAATTGTATCTGAGCATGACTGCGGGCAGCTCAAGTCGTAAAAATGTTCCGATGAACATGATAATAATTGTATCTGAGCATGACTGCGGGCAGGTGTGACCTTCAAGTCGTGTCCGACGAACATGATAATAATTGTATCTGAGCATGACTGCGGGCGGTGGACCTTCTGGTCGTAAATGTTCCGAAGAACATGATAATAATTGTATTCGAGCATGACTGCGGGCGGTGGACCTTCAAGTCGTAAATGTTCCGACGAACATGATAATAATTGTATCTGAGCATGACTGCGGGCGGTGGACCTTCAAGTCGTAAATGTTCCGACGAACATGATAATAATTGTATCTGAGCATGACTGCGGGCGGTGGACCTTCAAGTCGTAAATGTTCCGAAGAACATGATAATAATTGTATCTGAGCATGACTGCGGGCGGTGGACCTTCAAGTCGTAAATGTTCCGATGAACATGATAATAATTGTATCTGAGCATGACTGCGGGCGGTGGACCTTCAAGTCGTAAATGTTCCGATGAACATGATAATAATTGTATCTGAGCATGACTGCGGGCGGTGGACCTTCAAGTCGTAAATGTTCCGATGAACATGATAATAATTGTATCTGAGCATGACTGCGGGCGGTGGACCTTCAAGTCGTAAATGTTCCGAAGAACATGATAATAATTGTATCTGAGCATGACTGCGGGCGGTGGACCTTCAAGTCGTAAATGTTCCGATGAACATGATAATAATTGTATCTGAGCATGACTGCGGGCGGTGGACCTTCAAGTCGTAAATGTTCCGAAGAACATGATAATAATTGTATCTGAGCATGACTGCGGGCGGTGGACCTTCATGCCAAAATATTCTGATGAACATGATAATAATTGTATCTGAGCATGACTGCGGGCGGTGGACCTTCAAGTCGTAAATGTTCCGATGAACATGATAATGAATTGTATCTGAGCATGACTGCGGGCGGTGGACCTTCAAGTCGTAAATGTTCCGACGAACATGATAATAATTGTATCTGAGCATGACTGCGGGCGGTGGACCTTCAAGTCGTAAATGTTCCGACGAACATGATAATAATTGTATC
>JBBBDQ010020804.1:0-15673 GCA_037127315.1 Ascarosepion bandense | reverse complement strand
ACCCCAAAAATTTTATGTAAAAAAACTGGTGAGGAAACATATTAGAAATGCCTCAAGATTGAATACAGTCAATTTGTTTCAAGAGGAACAAAACATGACATACCCCCAAAATTTTATGTACACAAGCTGGTGAGAAACATATTAGAAATGCCTCAAGATTGAACTGATCAATTTGTTTCAAGAGGAACAAAACACTTGACATACCCCCAAAATTTTATGTGTACACAAGCTGGTGAGGAAACATATTAGAAATGCCTCAAGATTGAACTGATCAATTTGTTTCAAGAAGAACAAAACCTTGACATACCCCAAAAATTTTATGTACACAAACTGGTGAGGAAACATATTAGAAATGCCTCAAGATTGAACTGATCAATTTGTTTCAAGACAAAAACACTTGACATACCCCAAAAATTTTATGTACACAAGCTGGTGAGGAAACATATTAGAAATGCCTCAAGATTGAACTGATCAATTTGTTTCAAGAGGAACAAAACACTTGACATACCCCAAAAATTTTATGTACACAAACTGGTGAGGAAACATATTAGAAATGCCTCAAGATTGAACTGATCAATTTGTTTCAAGAGGAACAAAACACTTGACATACCCCAAAAATTTTATGTACACAAACTGGTGAGGAAACATATTAGAAATACCTCAAGATTGAACTGATCAATTTGTTTCAAGAGGAACAAAACACTTGACATACCCCAAAAATTTTATGTACACAAACTGGTGAGAAACATATTAGAAATGCCTCAAGATTGAACTGATCAATTTGTTTCAAGAGGAACAAAACACTTGACATACCCCAAAAAAATTTTATGTACACAAACTGGTGAGGAAACATATTAGAAATGCCTCAAGATTGAACTGATCAATTTGTTTCAAGAGGAACAAAACACTTGACATACCCCAAAAATTTTATGTACACAAACTGGTGAGGAAACATAATGAAAACCTCAAGATTGAACTGATCAATTTGTTTCAAGAAGAACAAAACACTTGACATACCCCAAAAATTTTATGTACACAAACTGGTGAGGAAACATATTAGAAATGCCTCAAGATTGAACTGATCAATTTGTTTCAAGAGGAACAAAACACTTGACATACCCCAAAAATTTTATGTACAAACTGGTGAGGAAACATATTAGAAATGCCTCAAGATTGAACTGATCAATTTGTTTCAAGAAGAACAAAACACTTGACATACCCCCAAAAATTTTATGTACACAAACTGGTGAGGAAACATATTAGAAATGCCTCAAGATTGAACTGATCAATTTGTTTCAAGAGGAACAAAACACTTGACATGCCCCAAATTTTACCTTAAGCACACAAACTGGTGAAGAAAAACATATTAGAAATGCCTCAAGATTGAACTGATCAATTTGTTTCAAGAAGAACAAAACACTTGACATACCCCAAAAATTTTATGTACACAAACTGGTGAGGAAACATATTAGAAATGCCTCAAGATTGAACTGATCAATTTGTTTCAAGAAGAACAAAACACTTGACATACCCCAAAAATTTTATGTACACAAACTGGTGAGAAAACATATTAGAAATGCCTCAAGATTGAACTGATCAATTTGTTTCAAGAAAGACAAAACACTTGACATACCCCAAAAATTTTATGTACACAAACTGGTGAGGAAACATATTAGAAATGCCTCAAGATTGAACTGATCAATTTGTTTCAAGAAGAACAAAACACTTGACATGCCCCAAAAATTTTATGTACACAAACTGGTGAGGAAACATATTAGAAATGCCTCAAAGATTGAACTGATCAATTTGTTTCAAGAAGAACAAAACACTTGACATACCCCAAAAATTTTTATGTACACAAACTGGTGAGAAAACATATTAGAAATGCCTCAAGATTGAACTGATCAATTTGTTTCAAGAAGAACAAAACACTTGACATACCCCAAAAATTTTATGTACACAAACTGGTAAGAAAACATATTAGAAATGCCTCAAGATTGAACTGATCTATTTGTTTCAAGAAGAACAAAACATGACATACCCCAAAAATTTTATGTACACAAACTGGTGAGGAAACATATTAGAAATGCCTCAAGATTAGACTGATCAATTTGTTTCAAGAAGAACAAAATACTTGACATACCCCAAAAATTTTATGTACACAAACCGGTGAGAAAACATATTAGAAATGCCTCAGATTGAACTGATCAATTTGTTTCAAGAAGAACAAAACACTTGACATACCCAAAAATTTTATGTACACAAACTGGTGAGAAAACATATTAGAAATGCCTCAAGATTGAACTGATCAATTTGTTTCAAGAAGAACAAAACACTTGACCTTGCCCCAAAAATTTTATGTACACAAACTGGTAAGAAAACATATTAGAAATGCCTCAAGATTGAACTGATCAATTTGTTTCAAGAAGAACAAAACACTTGACATACCCCAAAAATTTTATGTACACAAACTGGTGAGGAAACATATTAGAAATGCCTCAGATTGAACTGATCAATTTGTTTCAAGAAGAACAAAACACTTGACATACCCCAAAAGTTTTATGTACACAAACTGGTGAGGGAAACATATTAAGAAATGCCTCAAGATTGAACTGATCAATTTGTTTCAAGAAGAACAAAACACTTGACATACCCCAAAAATTTTATGTACACAAACTGGTGAGAAAACATATTAGAAATGCCTCAAGATTGAACTGATCAATTTGTTTCAAGAAGAACAAAACACTTGACATACCCCAAAAATTTTATGTACACAAACTGGTGAGGAAACATATTAGAAATGCCTCAAGATTGAACTGATCAATTTGTTTCAAGAAGAACAAAACACTTGACATACCCCAAAAATTTTATGTACAAACTGGTGAGAAAACATATTAGAAATGCCTCAAGATTGAACTGATCAATTTGTTTCAAGAAGAACAAAACACTTGACATACCCAAAAATTTTATGTACACAAACTGGTGAGGAAACATATTAGAAATGCCTCAAGATTGAACTGATCAATTTGTTTCAAGAAGAACAAAACACTTGACATACCCCAAAAAAGATTTTATGTACACAAACTGGTGAGAAAACATATTAGAAATGCCTCAAGATTGAACTGATCAATTTGTTTCAAGAAGAACAAAACATGACATACCCCAAAAATTTTATGTACACAAACTGGTGAGGAAACATAATAGAAATGCACCTCAAGATTGAACTGATCAATTTGTTTCAAGAAGAACAAAACACTTGACATACCCAAAAATTTTATGTACACAAACTGGTGAGGAAACATATTAGAAATGCCTCAAGATTGAACTGATCAATTTGTTTCAAGAAGAACAAAACACTTGACATACCCCAAAAATTTTATGTACACAAACTGGTGAGAAAACATATTAGAAATGCCTCAAGATTGAACTGATCAATTTGTTTCAAGAGGAACAAAACACTTGACATACCCCAAAAATTTTATGTACACAAACTGGTGAGGAAACACATATTAGAAATGCCTCAAGATTGAACTGATCAATTTGTTTCAAGAGGAACAAAACACTTGACATACCCCAAAAATTTTATGTACACAAACTGGTGAGGAAACATATTAGAAATGCCTCAAGATTGAACTGATCAATTTGTTTCAGAAAGAACAAAACACTTGACATACCCCAAAAATTTTATGTACACAAACTGGTGAGAAAACATATTAGAAATGCCTCAAGATTGAACTGATCAATTTGTTTCAAGAAGAACAAAACATGACATACTAAAAAATTTTATGTACACAAACTGGTGAGGAAACATATTAGAAATGCCTCAAGATTGAACTGATCAATTTGTTTCAAGAAGAACAAAATACTTGACATACCCCAAAATTTTTATGTACACAAACTGGTGAGAAACATATTAAATGCCTCAAAATTGAACTGATCAATTTGTTTCAAGAAGAACAAAACACTTGACATACCCCAAAAATTTTATGTACACAAACTGGTGAGGAAACATATTAGAAATGCCTCAAGATTGAACTGATCAATTTGTTTCAAGAAGAACAAAACACTTGACATACCCCAAAAATTTTATATTTTCTGAAGCTGGTGAGGAAACATATTAGAAATGCCTCAAGATTGAACTGATCAATTTGTTTCAAGAAGAACAAAACACTTGACATACCCCAAAATTTGTACACAAACTGGTGAGGAAACATATTAGAAATGCCTCAAGATTGAACTGATCAATTTGTTTCAAGAAGAACAAAACACTTGACATACCCCAAAAATTTTATACACAAACTGGTGAGAAGCATATTAGAAATACCTCAAGATTGAACTGATCAATTTGTTTCAAAGAAGAACAAAACATGACACTACCCCAAAAATTTTATGTACACAAACTGGTGAGGAAACATATTAGAAATGCCTCAAGGATTGAACTGATCAATTTGTTTCAAAGAAGAACAAAACACTTGACATACCCCAAAAATTTTATACACAAACTGGTGAGGAAACATATTAGAAATACTCAAGGTGAACTGATCAATTTGTTTCCAAGAAGAACAAAACACTTGACATACCCCAAAAATTTTATGTACACAAACTGGTGAGAAAACATATTAGAAATGCCTCAAGATTGAACTGATCATTTGTTTCAAGAAGAACAAAACACTTGACATACCCCAAAAATTTTATGTACACAAACTGGTGAGGAAACATATTAGAAATGCCTCAAGATTGAACTGATCATTTGTTTTCAAGAAGAACAAAACACTTGACATACCCCAAAATTTTTATGTACACAAACTGGTGAGGAAACATATTAGAAATGCCTCAAGATTGAACTGATCAATTTGTTTCAAGAAGAACAAAACATGACATACCCCAAAAATTTTATGTACACAAACTTGGTGAGGAAACATATTAGAAATGCCTCAAGATTGAACTGATCAATTTGTTTCAAGAAGAACAAAACACTTGAGCACACAAAAATTTTATGTACACAAACTGGTGAGAAAACATATTAGAAATGCCTCAAGATTGCACTGATCAATTTGTTTCAAGAAGAACAAAACACTTGACATACCCCAAAAATTTTATGTACACAAACTGGTGAGGAAACATATTAGAAATGCCTCAGATTGAACTGATCAATTTGTTTCAAGAAGAACAAAACACTTGACATAACTTAAAAATTTTATGTACACAAACTGGTGAGGAAACACCTTAGAAATGCCTCAAGATTGAACTGATCAATTTGTTTCAGAAAGAACAAAACACTTGACATACCCAAATTTTATGTACACAAGCTGGTGAGGAAACCTTATTGATATAGTTGAACTGATCAATTTGTTTCAAGAAGAACAAAACACTTGACATACCCCAAAAATTTTATGTACACAAACTGGTGAGGAAACATATTAGAAATGCCCTCCAAGATTAGACTGATCAATTTGTTTCCAAGAAGAACAAAACACTTGACATACCCAAAAATTTTATGTACACAAACTGGTGAGGAAACATATTAGAAATGCCTCAAGATTCAGAACTGATCAATTTGTTTCAAGAAGAACAAAACATGAGCATACCCAAAATTTTATGTACACAAACTGGTGAGAAACATATTAGAAATGCCTCAAGATTGAACTGATCAATTTGTTTCAAGAAGAACAAAACACTTGACATACCCCAAAAATTTTATGTACACAAACTGGTGAGGAAACATATTAGAAATGCCTCAAGATTGAACTGATCAATTTGTTTCAAGAAGAACAAAACACTTGACATACCCAAAAATTTTATGTACACAAACTGATAGAAGCATATTAGAAATGCCTCAAGTTGAACTGATCAATTTGTTTTCAAGAAGAACAAAACACTTGACATACCCCAAAAATTTTATGTACACAAACTGGTGAGGAAACATATTAGAAATGCCTCAGATTAGACTGATCAATTTGTTTCCAAGAAGAACAAAACCTTGACATACCCCAAAATTTTATGTACACAAGCTGGTGAGGAAACATATTAGAAATGCCTCAAGATTGAACTGATCAATTTGTTTCAAGAAGAACAAAACACTTGACATACCCCAAAAATTTTATGTACACAAACTGGTGAGGAAACATATTAGAAATGCCTCAAGATTGAACTGATCTGAATTTATTCAAGAAGAACAAAACACTTGACATACCCCAAAAAGATTTTATGTGCTAGCTGGTGAGAAACATATTAGAATGCCTCAAGATTGAACTGATCAATTTGTTCAAGAAGAACAAAACACTTGACATGCCCAAAAATTTTATGTACACAAACTGGTGAGGAAACATATTAGAAATGCCTCAAGATTGAACTGATCAATTTGTTCAAGAGGAACAAAACATGACATACACAAAAATTTTATGTACTACAAGCTGGTGAGGAAACATATTAGAAATGCCTCAAGATTGAACTGATCAATTTGTTTCAAGAAGAACAAAACACTTGACATACCCCAAAAATTTTATGTACACAAACTGGTGAGGAAACATGTTAAATGCCTCAAGATTGAACTGATCAATTTGTTTCAAGAGAACAAAACACTTAGAAGCATACCCCAAAAATTTTATGTACTACAAACTGGTGAGGAAACATATTAGAAATGCCTCAAGATTGAACTGATCAATTTGTTTCAAGAAAGACAAAAACACTTGACATACTAAAAATTTATGTGCACAAACTGAATGAAGAGCTCTAAGAAATGCCTCAAGATTGAACTGATCAATTTGTTTCAAGAGGAACAAAACACTTGACATACCCCAAAAATTTTATGTACACAAACTGGTGAGAAAACATATTAGAAATGCCAAGATTGAACTGATCAATTTGTTTCAAGAGGAACAAAACATGACATGCCCCAAAATTTTATGTACACAAACTGGTGAGGAAACATATTAGAAATGCCTCAAGATTTGAACTGATCAATTTGTTCCAGAAGAACAAAACACTTGACATACCCCAAAATTTTATGTACACAAACTGGTGAGGAAACATATTAGAAATGCCTCAAGATTGAACTGATCAATTTGTTTCAGAGAAGACAAAACACTTGACATACCCCAAAAATTTTATGTACACAAGCTGGTGAGGAAACATAAATGAAATGCCTCAAGATTGAACTGATCAATTTGTTTCCAGAGAAGAACAAAACACTTGACATACCCCAAAAATTTTATGTACACAAACTGGTGAGGAAACATATTAGAAATGCCTCAAGATTGAACTGATCAATTTGTTTCCAAGAGAACAAAACACTTGACATACCCCAAAAATTTTATGTACCTGGCTGGTGAGGAAACATATTAGAAATGCCTCAGATTGAACACGATCCAATTTGTTTCAAGAAGAACAAAACACTTGACATACCCCAAAAATTTTATGTACACAAACTGGTGAGGAAACATATTAGAAATGCCTCAAGATTGAACTGATCAATTTGTTTCAAAGAGAACAAACACTTGACATACCCCAAAGAAATTTTATGTACCTGAAACTGGTGAGAAACATATTAGAAATGCACCTCCAAAGATTGAACTGATCAATTTGTTTCAAGAAGAACAAAACACTTGACATACCCCAAAAATTTTATGTACACAAACTGGTGAGGAAACATATTAGAAATGCCTCAGATTAGACGATCAATTTGTTTCAAAGAAGACAAAACACTTGACATACCCCAAAAGTACATGTACACAAGCTGGTGAGAAACTATATTAGAAATGCCTCAAGATTGAACTGATCAATTTGTTTCAAGAAGAACAAAACACTTGACATACCCCCAAAAATTTTATGTACACAAACTGACAAGAAACATATTAGAAATACTCAAGTTGAACTGATCAATTTGTTTCAAGAGGAACAAAACACTTGACATACCCCAAAAATTTTATGTACACAAGCTGGTGAGGAAACATATTAGAAATGCCTCAAGATTGAACTGATCAATTTGTTTCAAAGAAGAACAAAACACTTGACATACCCCAAAATTTTATGTACACAAACTGGTGAGGAAACATATTGAAAATGCCTCAAGATTGAACTGATCAATTTGTTTCAAGAGGAACAAAACACTTGACATACTTCAAAATTTTATGTACACAAACTGGTGAGAAAACATGTGAAAATGCCTCAAGATTGAACTGATCAATTTGTTTCAAGAGGAACAAAACACTTGACATACCCCCAAAAATTTTATGTACACAAACTGGTGAGGAAACATAAATGCACCAAGATTGAACTGATCAATTTGTTTAAAAGAAGAACAAAACACTTGACATACCCCCAAAAATTTTATGTACACAAACTGGTGAGGAAACATATTAGAAATGCCTCAGATTGAACTGATCAATTTGTTTCAAGAGGAACAGCTTATGACATACCCCAAAAATTTTATGTGCAAGCTGGTGAGGAAACATATTAGAAATGCCTCAGATTGAACTGATCAATTTGTTTCAAGAAGAACAAAACACTTGACATGCCCCAAAAATTTTATGTACACAAACTGGTGAGGAAACATATTAGAAATGCCTCAAGATTGAACTGATCAATTTGTTTCAAGAGGAACAAAACACTTGACATACTAGAAATTTTATGTACACAAGCTGGTGAGGAAACATAATGAAATACACTCAAGATTGAACTGATCAATTGTTTCAAAAGAAGAACAAAACACTTGACATACCCCAAAAATTTTTATGTACACAAACTGGTGAGGAAGCATATTAAATGCCTCAAGATTGAACTGATCAATTTGTTTCAAGAGGAACAAAACACTTGACATACTTTAAAATTTTATGTACACAAACTGGTGAGGAAACATATTAGAAATGCCTCAAGATTGAACTGATCAATTTGTTTCAAGAAGAACAAAACACTTGACATACCCCAAAAATTTTATGTACACAAACTGGTGAGAAACATATTAGAAATGCCTCAAGATTGAACTGATCAATTTGTTTCAAGGAACAAAACACTTGACTTTTAAAAATTTTATGTACACAAGCTGGTGAGGAAACATATTAGAAATGCCTCAAAGATTGAACTGATCAATTTGTTTCAAAAGAACAAAACACTTGACATACCCCAAAATTTATGTACACAAACTGGTGAGGAAACATATTAGAAATGCCTCAGGTTGAACTGATCAATTTGTTTCAAGAGGAACAAAACACTTGACATACCAAAATTTTATGTACACAAGCTGGTGAGGAAACATATTAGAAATGCCTCAGATTGAACTGATCAATTTGTTTCAAGAAGAACAAAACACTTGACATACCCCAAAAATTTTATGTACACAAACTGGTGAGGAAACATATTAGAAATGCCTCCAAGATTGAACTGATCAATTTGTTTCAAGAGAACAAAACACTTGACATACCCCAAAAAATTTATGTACACAAGCTGGTGAGGAAACATATTAGAAATGCCTCAAGATTGAACTGATCAATTTGTTTCAAGAAGAACAAAACACTTGACATACCCCAAAAATTTATATTGTTACTAAAACTGGTAGAGAAACATATTAAATGCCTCAAGATTGAACTGATCAATTTGTTTCAAGAGGAACAAAACACTTGACATACCCCAAGAATTTTATGTACACAAACTGGTGAGGAAACATATTGAAATGCCTCAAGATTGAACTGATCAATTTGTTTCAAGAAGAACAAAACATGACATACCCCAAAAAATTTTATGTACACAAACTGGTGAGAAACATATTAGAAATGCCTCAAGATTGAACTGATCAATTTTGTTTCCAAGAGGAACAAAACACTTGACATACCCCAAAATTTTATGTACACAAGCTGGTGAGGAAACATATTAGAAATGCCTCAAGATTAGACACAGTCAATTTGTTTCAAGAAGAACAAAACATGACATACCCCAAAAATTTTATGTACACAAACAGTGAGGAAACATATTAGAAATGCCTCAAAGATTGAACTGATCAATTTGTTTCAAGAAGAACAAAACATGACATACCCAAAATTTTATGTACACAAACTGGTGAGGAAACATATTAGAAATGCCTCAGATTGAACTGATCAATTTGTTTCAAGAAGAACAAAACACTTGACATACCCCAAAAATTTTATGTACACAAACTGGTGAGGAAACATATTAGAAATACTCAAGATTGAACTGATCAATTTGTTTCAAGAAGAACAAAACACTTGACATGCCCCAAAAATTTTATGTACACAAACTGGTGAGGAAACATGGCCAAAATGCCTCAAGATTGAACTGATCAATTTGTTCCAAGAAGAACAAAACATGAGCCTTGCCCCAAAAATTTTGCTATGTACACAAACTGGTGAGGAAACATATTAGAAATGCCTCAAGATTGAACTGATCAATTTGTTTCAAGAAGAACAAAAAACACTTGACATACCCCAAAAATTTTATGTGCCTGACTGGTGAGGAAACATATTAGAAATGCCAAGATTGAACTGATCAATTTGTTTCCAAGAGAACAAAACACTTGACATACCCCAAAAATTTTATGTACACAAACTGGTGAGGAAACATATTAGAAATGCCTCAAGATTGAACTGATCAAGTTGTTTCCAAGAAGAACAAAACACTTGACATACCCCAAAATTTTATGTACACAAACTGGTGAGGAAGCATATTAGAAATGCCTCAAAGATTGAACTGATCAATTTGTTTCAAGAAGAACAAAACACTTGACATACCCCAAAAATTTTATGTACACAAACTGGTGAGAAGCTTATATTAGAAATGCCTCAAGATTGAACTGATCAATTTGTTTCAAGAAGAACAAAACACTTGACATACCCCAAAAATTTTATGTACACAAACTGGTGAGGAAACATATTAAGAAATGCCTCAAGATTGAACTGATCAATTTGTTTCAAGAAGAACAAACATGACATACCCCAAAAATTTTATGTACACAAACTGGTGAGAAAACATATTCTGAAAATACCTCAAAATTGAACTGATCAATTTGTTTCAAGAGGAACAAAACATATGACATACCCCAAAAATTTTATGTACACAATGGTGAGAAACATATTAGAAATGCCTCAAGATTGAACTGATCAATTTGTTTCCAAGAAGAACAAAACACTTGACATACCCCAAAAATTTTATGTACACAAACTTCAGGTGAAAAACATATTAGAAATGCCTCAAGATTGAACTGATCAATTTTGTTTCAAGAGGAACAAAACACTTGACATACCCCAAAAATTTTATGTGCAAACTGGTGAGGAAGCATATTAAGAGAAATGCCTCAAGATTGAACTGATCAATTTGTTCAAGAAGAACAAAACACTTGACATACCCAAAAATTTTATTTTTAGGCTTGGTGAGAAAACATATTAGAAATGCCTCAAGATTGAACTGATCAATTTGTTTCAAGAGGAACAGTACTTGACATACCCCAAAAATTTTATGTACACAAACTGGTGAGAAAACATATGGAAATGCCTCAAGATTGAACTATTGATCAATTTTGTTTTTGAAGGAACAAAACACTTGACATACCCCAAAAATTTTGTACACAAACTGGTGAGGAAACATATTAGAAATGCCTCAAGATTGAACTGATCAATTTGTTTCAAGAGGAACAAACACTTGACATACCCCAAAAATTTTATGTACACAAACTGGTGAGGAAACATATTAGAAATGCCTCAAGATTGAACTGATCAATTTGTTTCAAGAAGAACAAAACACTTGACATACCCCGAAAATTTTGTACACAAACTGGTGAAACATATAATAGAAATACCTCAAGATTGAACTGATCAATTTGTTTCAAGAGGAACAAAACACTTGACATGCCAAAAAGTTTATGTACACAAACTGAGGAAACATATTAGAAAATACCTCAAGATTGAACTGATCAATTTGTTTCAAGAAGAACAAAACACTTGACATACCCCCAAAAATTTTATGTACACAAACTGGTGAGAAAACATATTAGAAATGCCTCAAGATTGAACTGATCAATTTGTTTCAAGAGGAACAAAACACTTGACATACCCACTTTATATTTTCACAAACTGGTGAGAAAACATATTAGAAATGCCTCAAGATTGAACTGATCAATTTGTTTCAAGAAGAACAAAACACTTGACATACCCCAAAAATTTTATGTACACAAACTGGTGAGGAAACATATTAGAAATGCCTCAGATTGAACTGATCAATTTGTTTCAAGAACAAAACACTTGACATACCCCAAAAATTTTATGTACACAAACTGGTGAGAAAACATATTAGAAATGCCTCAAGATTGAACTGATCAATTTGTTTCAAGAGGAACAAAACACTTGACATACCCAAAAATTTTATGTACACAAACTGGTGAGAAACATATTAAATGCCTCAAGATTGAACTGATCAATTTGTTTCAAGAAGAACAAAACACTTGACATACCCCAAAAATTTTATGTACACAAACTGGTGAGAAAACATATTAGAAATGCCTCAAGATTGAACTGATCAATTTGTTTCAAGAAGAACAAAACACTTGACATACCCCAAAAATTTTATGTACACAAACTGGTGAGAAACATATTAAGAAAGGATAACACCAAGATTGAACTGATCAATTTGTTTTCAAGAAGAACAAAACACTTGACATACCCCCAAGAATTTTATGTACACAAACTGGTGAGGAAACATATTAGAAATGCCTCAAGATTGAACTGATCAATTTGTTTCAAGAGGAACAAAACACTTGACATACCCCAAAAATTTTATGTACACAAACTGGTGAGGAAACATATTAGAAATGCCTCAAGATTGAACTGATCAATTTGTTTCAAGAAGAACAAAACACTTGACATACCCCAAAAATTTTATGTACACAAACTGGTGAGGAAACATATTAGAAATGCCTCAAGATTGAACTGATCAATTTGTTTCAAGAGGAACAAAACACTTGACATACACCCCAAAAATTTTACTTCTTACACAAGCTGGTGAGAAACATATTAGAAATGCCTCAAGATTGAACTGATCAATTTGTTTCAAGAAGAACAAAACACTTGACATACCCCAAAAATTTTATGTACACAAACTGGTGAGAAACATATTAGAAATGCCTCAAGATTGAACTGATCAATTTGTTTCAAGAGGAACAAAACACTTGACATACTAAAAATTTTATGTACACAAGCTGGTGAGGAAACTATATTAGAAATGCCTCAAAGATTGAACTGATCAATTTGTTTCAAGAAGAACAAAACACTTGACATACCCCAAAAATTTTATGTACACAAACTGGTGAGGAAACATATTAGAAATGCCTCAAGATTGAACTGATCAATTGTTCCAAGAGGAACAAAACACTTGACATACCCCAAAAATTTTATGTACAAGCTGGTGAGGAAACATATTAGAAATGCCTCAAGATTGAACTGATCAATTTGTTTCAAGAAGAACAAAACACTTGACATACCCCCAAAAATTTTATGTACACAAACTGGTGAGGAAACATATTAGAAATGCCTCAAGATTGAACTGATCAATTTGTTTCAAGAGGAACAAAACACTTGACATACCCCAAAAATTTTATGTACACAAACTGGTGAGGAAACATATTAGAAATGCCTCAGATTGAACTGATCAATTTGTTTCAAGAAGAACAAAACACTTGACATACCCCAAAAATTTTATGTACACAAACTGGTGAGGAAACATATTAGAAATGCCTCAAGATTGAACTGATCAATTTGTTTCCAAGAGGAACAAAACACTTGACATACTGGAGAATTTTATGTACACAAGCTGGTGAGAAACATATTAGAAATGCCTCAAGATTGAACTGATCAATTTGTTTCAAGAAGAACAAAACACTTGACATGCCCCAAAAATTTTATGTACACAAACTGGTGAGGAAACATATTAGAAATGCCTCAAGATTGAACTGATCAAAAGTTTGTTTCAAGAAGAACAAAACACTTGACATACCCCAAAAATTTTATGTACACAAACTGGTGAGGAAACATATTAGAAATGCCTCAAGATTGAACTGATCAATTTTGTTTCAAAAGAAGAACAAAACACTTGACATACCCCAAAAATTTTATGTCACTACATGGAAAACTGGTGAGGAAACATATTAGAAATGCCTCAAGATTGAACTGATCAATTTGTTTCAAGAAGAACAAAACACTTGACATACCCCAAAATTTTATCCATGCAAACTGGTGAGGAAACATATTAGAAATGCCTCAAGATTGAACTGATCAATTTGTTTCAAGAAGAACAAAACACTTGACATACCCCAAAAATTTTATGTACACAAACTGGTGAGGAAACATATTAGAAATGCCTCAAGATTGAACTGATCAATTTGTTTCAAGAAGAACAAAACACTTGACATACCCCAAAAATTTTATGTACACAAACTGGTGAGGAAACATATTAGAAATGCCTCAAGATTGAACTGATCAATTTGTTTCAAGAAGAACAAAACACTTGACATACCCCAAAAATTTTATGTACACAAACTGGTGAGGAAACATATTAGAAATGCCTCAAGATTGAACTGATCAATTTGTTTCAAGAAGAACAAAACACTTGACATACCCCAAAAATTTTATGTACACAAACTGGTGAGGAAACATATTAGAAATGCCTCAAGATTGAACTGATCTATTTGTTTCAAGAAGAACAAAACACTTGACATACCCCCAAAAATTTTATGTACACAAACTGGTGAGAAACATATTAGAAGATGCCTCAAGATTGAACTGATCAATTTGTTTCAAGAAGAACAAAACACTTGACATACCCCAAAAATTTTATGTACACAAACTGGTGAGGAAACATATTAGAAATGCCTCAAGATTGAACTGATCAATTTGTTTCAAGAAGAACAAAACACTTTGACATACCCCAAAAATTTTATGTACACAAACTGGTGAGAAAACATATTAGAAATGCCTCAAGATTGAACTGATCAATTTGTTTCAAGAGGAACAAAACACTTGACATACCCCAAAAATTTTATGTACACAAACTGGTGAGGAAACATATTAGAAATGCCTCAAGATTGAACTGATCAATTTGTTTCAAGAAGAACAAAACACTTGACATACCCCAAAAATTTTATGTACACAAACTGGTGAGAAAACATATTAGAAATGCCTCCAAAGATTGAACTGATCAATTTGTTTCAAGAGGAACAAAACACTTGACATACCCCAAAAATTTTATGTACACAAACTGGTGAGGAAACATATTAGAAATGCCTCAAGATTGAACTGATCAATTTGTTTCAAGAAGAACAAAACACTTGACATACCCCAAAAAGTTTATGTACACAAACTGGTGAGAAAACATATTAGAAATGCCTCAAGATTGAACTGATCAATTTGTTCCAAGAGAACAAAACACTTGACATACCCCAAAAATTTTATGTACACAAACTGGTGAGAAAACATATTAGAAATGCCTCCAAGATTGAACTGATCAATTTGTTTCAAGAGGAACAAAACACTTGACATACCCCAAAAATTTTATGTACACAAACTGGTGAGGAAACATATTAGAAATGCCTCAAGATTGAACTGATCAATTTGTTTCAAGAGGAACAAAACACTTGACATACCCCAAAAATTTTATGTACACAAACTGGTAGAGGAAA
>JBBBDQ010020783.1:0-14701 GCA_037127315.1 Ascarosepion bandense | reverse complement strand
TTGACCATCACCCTAATAATTAATAATAATCTTCATTGCTCTATTTTAATATTATTATCGGCATAGTAATAAATACAATAAATATTCATTATCATTTTCTATATTGACTACATCTAACATAATAATTAATAAATAAATATTCATTGCTCTATTTTTATATTATTATCCACCCATAATAATTATTAGTAATATTCGTTGCTCTATTTTATATTGACCATCTAATATAATATTAATAATAAATATTCTTATTATTTTTTATATTGACCATCAACATAATAATATTAATAATCATTAATTGCTATTTTTATATTGTTATCTAACATAATATAACAATTAATATTAATCATTCATTTGCTCTATTTTTATCATTATTGTCAAACATAATAATAAATAAATAGAAAAATATTCAATTTATCTGTTTTTATATTGACCATCTAACATAATAATTATTAATAAATATTCATTTTATATTTTTATATTAAAACCATCAAACATAATAATAAATAAATAAATATTTATTTGCTCTATTTTATATTGACCATCTAACATAATAATTAATAATAAATATTCAATTGCTCTATTTTTAATATTGACCATCTAACATTAATAATTAATAATAATATTAATTGCTCTATTTTTATATGAGCCATCTAACATAAAAATAGTAGTAATAAATGTTGTTGCTCTATTTTTATATTATTATCAAACATAATAAATAAAGTAATAAATATTTAATTTACTTGCTCTATTTTATATTATTATTAACATAATAACAATTAATATAACAAAATATTCGTTGCTCTATTTTTATCTTGAACCATCTAATTTAAATCCTTGATAATGAAATAATTCGTTATCTAACATATTGGAAGCATCATTTAATGTATCAATAATAAATATTCATTTGCTCTATTTTTATCATTGACATCAAACATAATAATTCAATAATAAATATTCATTTATCTATTTTTATATTGACCATCAACATAATAATGATAATGATATTAGTTGCTCTATTTTTATATTGACCATCAACATAATAATTAAATAAATAAATATTCATTTGCTCTATTTTTATATTGACCATCTAATTTAATCATAAATAATAAATATTCATTTTAATATTTTTTATCTTGACCATCAAACATAATAATGATAATGCTCTAATATTCATTGCTCTATTTTTATCATTGACCATCAAGCATAATAAATTCAATAATAAATATTCATTTAATATATTTTTATATTGACCATTAAACATAATAATAAAATAATAAATATTCATTGTCTCTTTATCATTAGACATCTAACATAATAATTAATAATAAATATTCGTTGCTCTATTTTTATATTTAATAAAAATAATTTATAATAATAAATAATAAATATTCATTTGCTCTATTTTTATCTGTTATCAAACATAATAATAATATTAATAAATATTATTAATTGCTTTCTATTTTCTCTCGTGGCCATCGACATAATAATAAATAAAAATAAATATTCATTTGCTCTATTTTTATATTAGACATCTAACAATAATAAATAATAAATGTTAATTGCTCTATTTTTTTATATTGTCATCAAACATATCAATTAATAATAAATATTCAATTTTAACTGTTTTTATATTTAAACCATCAAACATAATAATAAATAATAAATATTTCATTTGCTCTATTTTTATGTTGGTATCTATAACATAATAATACAAATAATAAATATTCATTTAACTCTATTTTTATGTTGACCATCAAACTTATATTAATTAATGCATCAATATATTCTAATTTATCTAATTTTTTATATTGTTATCTAACATAATAATTAATAATAAATATTCATTTAACTCTATTTTTATATTGACTGTCATATAAATATAATTCATCTAATAAATATTTAATTTTACTCCTATTTTATAATTGACATTAACATAATAATTAATAATAAAATATTCATTGCTCTATTTTTTATATTGACCATCAAACATAATATTAAATAATAAAATATTTAATTTACTCTATTTTTTTATATTAGGCATCTACAACATAAATAATTATTAAATAAACATTGTTGCTCTATTTTTATATTGACCATCTAATTTAATCATAAATAAATAATAATTTATTATCATTACTATATTGACCATCAAGCATAATAATAAATAATAAATATTCATTGCATATTTTTATATTGACCATCTAACATAATAATTAATAATAAATATTGTTTAATACTATTTGTATATTGTTGTCGACATAATAATAAATAATAAATATTCATTTATCATTTTTTTATATTGACCATCTAACATAATAATTCAATAATAAATATTCATTTATCTATTTTTTATATTATTTATCATTACAATAATAAATAATAAATATTAATTTATATTATATTGATAAATATAATATTAATAATAATATTGTTGTATCTATTTTTATATTGACCATCAATATAATAATAAATAATAAATATTCATTTAACTCTCTATTTTTATATTGACCATCTAACATAATAATTAATAATAAATATTCATTTGCTCTATTTTTATATTAGCCATCAAACATAATAATAATAATAAATATTCATTGCTATTTTATCTATTAGGCCATCTAACGCTATAATAATTAATAGTAATATTCATTTGCTCTATTTTTTATATTGACATCTAATTTAATCATAAATAATAGTATTCATTTAAATATTTTGCATCATTAATACATCAGCCATAATAATAAATATAATAAAATATTCATTTATCTCTATTTTTATATTGACCATCTAACATAATCGTTAATATTCATCAGAAAATATTCATTTGCTCTATTTTTATATTGTTATCTGACATAATAATTAATAATAAATATTCATTACTCTATTTTTATATTGTTATTAAACATAATAAATAAATAATAATCATTAAGATGCTCTATTTTCATATTTGACCGTCTAACATAATAATTTAATAATAAATATTTAATTTTGCTCTATTTTTATAATGACCATCCAAACATAATAATAAATAAATAATCAATATTCTTTACTCTATTTTTATATTGACCATCTAACATAATAATTAATAATAAATCATTCATTTAATAACACCATATTGACATCCCAACAATAATTAATATTAAATATTCATTTGTCTATTTTTATATTATCAAACATAATAATAAATAATAAATATTTCATTGCTCTATTTTTACTGACACTCTAACATAATAATTAATAAAATAAAATATTCATTGCTCTATTTTTATATTGACCATCCAAACATAATAATAAATAATAAATATTCATTGCTCTATTTTTATATTGATACATCTAACATAATAATTCAATAATAAATGTTCTTGCTCTCTTTTATATTGACCATCAATTTAAATCATAAATAATAAATCTTCATTTATCTATTTTTATATTGAGCTTATCAAACATAATAATGAAATAAATAAATGTATTGTTGCTCTATTTTCATGTTGACCATCTAACTATGTCAATTTAATAAATAAATCATTTAGTGCTCTATTTTTTATATTGAACATCAAACCTATGCAATAATTAATAATAAATGTTGTTGCTCTATTTTTATATTGACCATCGACATAATAATAAATAATAAATATTGTTGTCTATTTTTATGTTGATATCTAACATACTAATAATTAAATAATAAATATTGTTTAACTTCTATTTTTTTATATTGACCATCAACATAATAATATCTGTAATAAATATTCGTGCTCTATTTTTTTATATTGACCATCTAACATAATAATTAATAATAAATATTTCATTTGCTCTATTTTTATATTGACATCTAACATAATAATTAATAATAAATATTCAAATTTACTCTATTTTTTATATTGACTGTCAAACATAATAATAAATAATAAATATTGTTTACTCTATTTTTTATCATTGACCGTAACATAATAATTAATAATAAATATTCATTTGCTCTATTTTTATATTAGACGTAAACATAAATAATAAATAATAAATATTTAATTTTGCTCTATTTTTATATTGACCATCTAACATAATAATTCAATAATAAATGTATTCATTGCTCTATTTTTATATTGTTCATCATTTTAATCGCAATAATAAATATTTCATTGCTCTATTTTTTATATTGACTACATCAAACATAATAATGATAATAAATATTCATTGCTCTATTTTTATATTGACCATCTAACATAATAATTAATAATAAATATTCATTTAACTCTATTTTTATATTGACTATCAAACATAATAATAAATAATAAATATTTCGTTGCTCTATTTTTCTCTAATGAATAAATAAACATAATAATTAATAATAAATCATTCGTTGCTCTATTTTTATATTGACCATCAATTTAATCATAAATAATAAATATTTTAATTTACTCTAATTTTTATGATGACCATCCATTATAATAATAAGTAATAAATATTTCATTTCTTCTATTTTTATATTGACCATCTAACATAATAATTATAATAATAAATATTTCATTGCTCTATTTTTATATTGACCATCAGAAAGCGCAATAATAAATAATAAAATATTCATTGCTCTAATTATATTGACCATCTAACATAATAATAAATATAATAAATATATTTAATTTAACTCTATTTTCACATCATTCGTATCAAACCTTAATATTAATGCAATAAATCATTCATTTATCTCTATTTTTATATTGATAGTAACATAATAATTAATAATAAATATTCATTTATCTATTTTTTATCATTGACCATCGACATAATAATAAATAATAAAATATTCATTGCTCTATTTTTATATTGACCATCTAACATAATAATTCAATAAATAAATATTTCATTTATATATTTTTATATTGATAGCTAAACATAATAATAAATAATAAATATTCATTTAATATATTTTTATATTATTTAAATGTTACTAATAATTAAATAACAAAATATTCATTGCTCTATTTTTATATTGACCATCTAAAACTTGTAATAATTAAAATAATAAATGTTCATTTATCTATTTTTATATTGTGCATCTAACATAATAATTAATAATAAATATTCATTTTACTCTATTTTTATATTGACCATCATTTTCTAAATATTAAATAATAAATATTCATTTGCTCTATTTTTATATTGACCATCTAACATAATAATTCAATAATAAATATTTGTTGCTCTAATTTTTATCTTGACCGTATTAACATAATAATTAATAATGATATTCATTGCTCTATTTTTATATTGTTATTAAACATAATAATAAATATCAATATTAATTGCTCTATTTTTATATATTGACCATCTAACATAAATAAATTAGTAATAAATATTCATTTTAATATTTTTATATTAGAGCCATCTAACATAATAAATTAATAATAAATAATTAGTGCTCTATTTTTATATTATTATCAATATAATAATAAATAATAAATATTCATTGCTCTATTTTATATTGACCATCTAACAGCAATAATTAATGTCCAATATTAATTTTTCTATTTTTATATTGACCATCTAACATAATAATTAATAATAAATATTCGTTACTCTAACATATTGACCGTAACATAATAATTCAATAATAAATATTCATTTGCTCTATTTTCATAATGACCATCCAACATAATAATTCAATAATAAACTATTCATTTAACTATTTTTTTATATTGACCATCTAACTTAAATCATAAATGTGTAATATTCAGGTACTCTATTTTTATATTGACCATCTAACCGATGTCAATAGTAAATGTTCAATTTGCTCTATTTTTATATTGAGCCATCTAACATAATCGTTACAATAAATAAATGTATTTATTCTATTTTTATCAATTGACCGTCTAAACATAATAATGATAATAAATCACTAGTTGCTCTATATTTTTCATATTATTATCTAACATAATAATTCATCGACAAATGTTGTTGCTCTATTTTTCTCTTGACCATCTAACATAATAATTATTAATAAATATTCATTATTCTATTTTATATTGATCCAATTCAAATATTAATAATTAAATAATAAATATTCAATTGCGTTCTTATTTTTGCATATTGAATCCATCTAAAAACGTTAATTAATAATAATAAATAATTAATTTATTCATTGCTCTATATTATTGACCATCTTAAACATAATAATTAATAATTAAATATTCATTGCTCGGTTTTATTTTTATTTAATTGACCATCAAACATAATAATTAAATAATAAATATTCATTGCCTCTTTTTATTTTTATTTAATTGACCTATCTAATATAATTAATTAAATAATAAAATATTCAATTGCTCTATTTTTATATTGACCGATCCTAAATATAATAATAAATAATAAATATTCATTGCTCTATTTTTATATTGACCATCTAAATATAATAAATTAATTAAAGTATTCATTGCTTTTTCTATTTTGTATTGACCTAATTATCAAATATTAATAATAAAATAATAAATTATTCATTGCCTTCTATTTTTAGTATTGAATCCTATCAAACATAATAATAAATAATAAATTATTCATTGCTTCGTATTTTTATATTTGATCCTATCTAAACATAATAATAAATAATAAATATTCATTGCTCTTATTTTTATGTTGAATCCATCAAATATAATAAATTAATAAATAATTATTGATTGCCTTATTTTTATATTGACCTATCTAAACATAATAATTAAATAAATAAATATTCAATTGCTCTATTTTTATATTGAATCCAATTCTAAATATAATTAATAAATAAATATTAATTGCTCTAATAAATATTCATTATATATATATTTTTATATTGACCATCAAACATAATAATTAATAATAAATATTCATTGCTGCTCTATTATATTTTTATATTGACCATCTAACATAATAATAAATAATATATATAAATATTCATTGTATATATATATTTATATTGTCATCTAACATAATAATTAATAATAAATATTCATTGCTCCTTTTATATTGACCATCTATTTTAATAATAATAAATATTGAAACACATGCTCTATTTTTATATTACGTACCATCTAACATAATAATAAATAATAAATATTCATTGCTCTATTTTATAATGAGCCATCTAACATATATATATAATAATAAATAATAAATATTGCTCTATTTTTATATTGACATCTAACATAATAATTAATAATAAATATTCATTGCTTATTTACTGCTCTATTTTTATATTGACCATCAAAACATAATAATAAATAATAAATATTATTGCTCTATATTTTTTATATTGACCATCTAACATAATAATTAATAATAAATATTCATTGCTCTATTTTTATATTAATGACCATCTATATAATTAATTAATAATAAATATTCATTGTCATTTTTATATTGACCATCAAACACAATAATAAATAATAAATATTGCTCTATTTTTATATTGACTATCTAACATAATAATTAATAATAAATATTAATTGCTCTATTTTTATATTGACCATCTAACATAATAATAAATAATAAATATTCATTGCTCTATTTTATACTGACCATCTAACATAATACTAATAATAAATATTCATTGCTCTATTTTATATTGACCATCAAACATAATAAATAATAAATATTGCTCTATTTTTATATTGACCATCTAACATAATAATAATAATAAATATTAATTGCTCATTTTTATATTGACCATCTAACATATAAATAATAAACAATAAATATTCATTGCTCTATTTTTATATTGACCATCTAACATAATAATAAATAATAAATATTCATTGCTCTATTTTTTTATATTGACCATCTAACATAATACTTAATAATAAATATTCATTGCTCTATTTTTATATTGACCATCAAACATAATAATTAATAATAAATATTCATTGCTCTATTTTTATATTGACCATCAAACATAATAATAAATAATTAAATATTAATAGCTCTATTTTTATACTTTGACCATCTAACATAATAATAATAATAAATATTGCTCTATTTTTATATTGACCATTCAACATAATAATTAATAATAAATATTCATTTATATTGAATTCATCTAACATAATAATTAATAATAACATCATTGCTCTATTTTTATATTAATTCATCTAACATAATAATAAATAATAAATATTCATTGCTCTCTATTTTTTATATTGACCATCTAACATAATAATAAATAATAAATATTCATTGCTCTATTTTTATATTGACCATCTAACATAATAATTAATAATAAATATTCATTGCTCTATTTTTATATTGACCATCTAACATAATAA
Source organism: Ascarosepion bandense (assembly GCA_037127315.1). Classification (NCBI taxonomy): domain Eukaryota; kingdom Metazoa; phylum Mollusca; class Cephalopoda; order Sepiida; family Sepiidae; genus Ascarosepion; species Ascarosepion bandense. Next base: position 6,416 of record JBBBDQ010020783.1, on the reverse strand, counting down.
TTAATAATAAATATTCATTGCTCTATTTTTATATTGACCATCTAACATAATAATAAATAGTAAAATATTATTGCTCTATTTTATTGATCAATTCAATACATTAATTAATAAATATTCATTAATTACTTTTGCACACTATCTAACATAATAATTAATAATAAATATTCATTGTTTCATTTTTATATTGACCATCTAACATAGACAGAATAAATAATAAATATTCATTGCTCTATTTTTATATTGACCATCTAACATAATAATTAATAATAAATATTAATTGCTCTATTCTTATATTGACCATCTAACATAATAATAAATAATAAATATTCATTGCTCTATTTTTATATTGACCATCTAACATAATAATAAATAATAAATATTCATTGCTCTATTTTTATATTGTTCATCTAACATAATAATTAATAATAAATATTCATTGCTCTATTTTTATATTGACCATCAAACATAATAATAAATAATAAATATTCATTGCTCTATTTTTATATTGACCATCTAACATAATAATAAATAATAAATATCTTATTGCTCTATTTTTATATTGACCATCAATCATAATAATAAATAATAAATATTCATTGCTCTATTTTTATATTTAACTATCTAACATAATAATTGTATTAAGCCAAATATTCATTGCTCTATTTTATATTTAATTATCTAACATATTAATAAATAATAAATATTCATTGCTCTATTTTTACATTGACCATCAAACATAATAATAAATAATAAATATTCATTGTCGTATTTTTTATATTGACCATCTAACATAATAATTAATAATAAATATTCATTATTTCATTTTTATATTGACCATCAAACATAATAATAAATAATAAATATTCATTGCTCTATTTTTATATTGACCATCTAATAATTAATAATAAATATTCATTGCTCTATTTTTATATTGACCATCAAACATAATAATAAATAATAAATATTCATTGCTCTATTTTTATATTGACCATCTAACATAATAATTAATAATAAATATTAATTGCTCTATTTTTAGACACCATCTAACATAATAATAAATAATAAATATTCATTGCTCTATTTCTTTTTATTGACTCATCTAACATAATAAATAATAAATATTCATTGTTTTATTTTTATATTGACCATCAAACATAATAATAAATAATAAATATTCATTGCTCTATTTTTATATTGACCATCTAACATAATAATTAATAATAAATATTAATTGCTCTATTTTTATATTGACCATCTAAAATATAATAATAAATAATAATATTCATTGCTCTATTTTTATATTGACCATCTAACATAATAATTAATAATAAATATTCATTGTCATTTTTATATTGACCATCAAACATAATAATAAATAATAAATATTCATTGCTCTATTTTTATATTGACGATCTAACATAATATAATTAATAATAAATATTAATTGCTCTATTTTTATATTGACCATCTAACATAATAATAAATAATAAATATTCAAATGACTCATTTTTTATATTGACCATCTAACATAATAATAAATAATAAATATTCATTGCTCTATTTTTATATTGGGATCTAATTAACATAATAATTAATAATAAATATTAATTGCTCTATTTTTATATTGACCATCTAACACATTAAATAAATAATAAATATTCATTGATTCATTTTTACATTAAATTCATCTAAATATAATAATAAATAATAAATATTCATTGCTCTATTTTTATATTGACCATCTAACATAATAATTAATAATAAATATTAATTGCTCTATTTTATATTGACCATCTAACATAATAATAAATAATAAATATCTTATTGCTCTATTTTTATATTGACCATTCAACATAATAATTAATAATAAATATTCATTGCTCTATTTTTATATTGACCATCAAACATAATAATAAATAATAAATATTCATTGCTTCATTTTTTATATTGACTATCTAACATAATAATTAATAATAAATATTAATTGTCATTTTTATATTGACCATCTAACATAATAATAAATAATAAATATTAATTGCTCTATTTTATATTGACCATCTAACATAATAATAAATAATAAATATTCATTGCTCTATTTTTATATTGACCATCTAACATATTAATTAATAATAAATATTCATTGCTCTATTTTTATATTGACCATCAAACATAATAATAAATAATAAATATTCATTGCTCTATTTTTATATTGACCATCTAACGCATAATAATTAATAATAAATATTAATTGCTCTATTTTTATATTGACCATCTAAATACAATAATAAATAATAAATATTCATTGCTCATTTTTATATTGACCATCTAATATAATAATTAATAATAAATATTCATTGCTCTATTTTTATACGACCATCAAACATAATAATAAATAATAAATATTCATTTGCTCTATTTTTATATTGACTCATCTCAATAATAATTAATAATAAAATATTAATTGCTCTATTTTTATATTTAATTTATCTAATGATAATAATAAATAAATATTCATTGCTCCTATTTTTATATTGACCATCAAACATAATAATAAATAATAAATATTCATTGCTCTATTTTTATATTGACCATCAAACATAATAATAAATAATAAATATTCATTGTTTCATTTTTATATTTTCACCATCTAACATAATAATAAATAATAAGACTATTTGCTCTATTTTTATATTGACCATCAATCATAATAATAAATAATAAATATTCATTGCTCTATTTTTATATTGACCATCTAACAGCAATAATAAATAATAAATATTCATTGCTCTATTTTTATATTGACCATCAATCATTAATAACAATAAATATTCATTATTTCTATTTTATATTGACCATCAATCATAATAATAAATAATAAATATTCATTGCTCTATTTTTATATTGACCATCTAACATAATAATAAATAATAAATATTCATTGCTCTATTTTTATATTGACCATCAAACATAATAATTAATAATAAATATTCATTGATCTATTTTTATATTTATTCATCAATCATAATAATAAATAATAAATATTCATTGCTCTATTTTTATATTGACCATCAATCATAATAATAAATAATAAATATTCATTGCTCTATTTTTATATTGACCATCAATCATAATAATAAATAAGAAATATTCATTGCTCTATTTTTATATTGACCATCTAACATAATAATAAATAATAAATATCTTATTGTCATTTATATTGACCATCAATCATATCAATAAATAATAAATATTCATTGCTCTTATTTTTATATTGACCATCTAACATAATAATAAATAATAAATATTCTATTGATCTATTTTTATATTAATTCATCAATCATAATAATAAAATAATAAATATTCATTGCTCTATTTTTATATTGACCATCAATCATAATAATAAATAATATAAATATTCATTACCATTTTTATAATAATTAATTAATATAATATAGTTATTTAAATAATATTCACGATTCTATTTTTATATTAATTAATTAAACGAAAGTAATAATAATAAATACAAATATTCATTGTTTTATTTTTATAGTTTCGACCATCAATCATAATAAATAATAAATATTCATTGCTCTATTTTTATATTGACCATCTACATAATACACAATAAGAAGCTTAGTATTCATTGCTCTATTTTTATATTGACCATCAAACATAATAATTAATAATAAATATTCATTGACTCATTTTTATATTGACCATCAATCATAATAATAAATAATAAATATTCATTGCTCTATTTTTATATTGACCATCAATCATAATAATAATAATAAACATTCATTGTCGTATTTTTTATAATAATTATCAATCACACAATAAATAATATATATTCATTGCTCTATTTTATATTGACCATCTTAACATAATAATAAATAATAAATATTCATTGCTCTATTTTTATATTGACCACTAATCATAATAATAAATAATAAATATTCATTGCTCTATTTTTATATTGACCATCTAACATAATAATAAATAATAAATATTCATTGCTCTATTTTTATATTGACCATCAATCATAATAATAAATAATAAATATTCATTGCTCTATTTTTTAGTTGACCATCTAACATAATAATAAATAATAAATATTCATTGCCTATTTTTATATTGACCATCTAACATAATAATAAATAATAAATATTCATTGCTCTATTTTTATATTGACCATCTAACATAATAATAAATAATAAATATTCATTGCTTCATTTTTACATTGACCATCAATCATAATAATAAATAATAAATATTCATTGTCGTATTTTTATATTGACCATCTAACATAATAATAAATAATAAATATTCATTGATCTATTTTTATATTGACTATCAATCATAATTAATAAATAATAAATATTCATTGCTCTATTTTTTATATTGACCATCAATCATAATATTAAAGCACAAATATTCATTGCTCTATTTTTATATTGACCATCTAACATAATAATAAATAATAAATATTCATTGCTCTATTTTTATATTGACCATCAAACATAATACTAATAATAAATATTCATTGATTCTATTTTTATATTGACCATCAATCATAATAATAAATACAAATATTCATTATTATTTTATATTGACCATCAATCATAATAATAAATAATAAATATTCATTGTCATATTTTTATATTGACTATCAATCATAATAATAAATAATAAATATTCATTGCTCTATTTTTATATTGACCATCTAACATAATAATAAATAATAAATATTCATTGCTCTATTTTTATATTGACCATCAATCATATTAAATAAATAAATATTCATTGCTCTATTTTATATTGACCATCTAACATAATAATAAATAATAAATATTCATTGTTCTATTTTTATATTGACCATCAATCATAATAATAAATAATAAATATCTATTGTTCTATTTTTATATTGACCATCTAACATAATAATAAACACAACATTCATTGCTCTATTTTTATATTGACCATCTAACATAATAATAAATAATAAATATTCATTGCTCTATTTTTATATTGACCATCTAACATAATAATAAATAATAAATATTCATTGCTCTATTTTATATTGACCATCAATCATAATAATAAATAATAAATATTCATTGTCATTTTTATATTGACCATCAAACATAATAATAACAATATTCATTGCCTCATTTTTATATTTATCCACTAACATAATAACTAATAATAAATATTCATTGCTCTATTTTTATATTGACCATCTAACATAATAATAAATAATAAATATTCATTGCTCTACTTTATATTGACCATCAAACATAATAATAAATAATAAATATTCACGTTTCATTTTTGTATTGACCATCAAACATAATAATTGAAGAAGAAATATTCATTGCTCTATTTTTATATTGACCATCTAACATAATAATAAATAATAATATTCATTGCTCTATTTTTATATTGACCATCTAACATAATAATAAATAATAAATATTCATAGTTTTATTTTTATATTAATTCCATCAATCATAATAATAAATAATAAATATTCATTGCTCTATTTTTATATTGACCATCAAACATAATAATTAATAATAAATATTCATTGCTCTATTTTTTATATTGACCATCTAACATATTAATAATAATAAATACTCATTGCTCTATTTTTATATTGACCATCTAACATAATAATAAATAATAAATATTCATTGCTCTATTTTTATATTGACTCATCAATCATAATAATAAATAATAAATATTCATTGTCGTATTTTTTTTATATTGACCATCAAACATAATAATTAATAATAAATATTCATTGCCTCATTTTTATATTGACCATCTAACATAATAATAAATAATAATATTCATTGCTCTATTTTTATATTGACTCATCTAACATAATAATAAATAATAAATATTCACGTTTCATTTTTATATTGACCATCAATCATAATAATAAATAATAAATATTCATTGCTCTATTTTTATATTGACCATCAAACATAATAATAAATAATAAATATTCATTGCTCTATTTTTATATTGACCATCTAAACATAATAATTACAATAAATATTCATTGCTCTATTTTTATATTGACCATCTAACATATTAATAAATAATAAATATTCATTGCTCTATTTTTATATTGACCATCAAACATAATAATAAATAATAAATATTCATTGTCGTATTTTTATATTGACCATCAAACATAATAATAAATAATAAATATTGCTCTATTTTTTATATTGACCATCTAACATAATAATTAATAATAAATATTAATTGCTCTATTTTTATATTGACCATCAAACATAATAAATAAATAATAAATATTCATTGCTCTATTTTTATATTGACCATCAAACATAATAATAAATAATAAAATATTCATTGCTCTCTCATTTTTATATTGACCATCTAAT
>JBBBDQ010020776.1:0-12826 GCA_037127315.1 Ascarosepion bandense | reverse complement strand
TATTCACTAACTTAATTATAATAAAAATAAAGATTGGTAAAATTAGTCAAAATTAATTTAATTGTTTCATATTCACTAACTTAATTATAATAAAAATAAAGATTGGTAAAATTAGCCTTGTACCACTTAATTGTTTCATATTCACTAACTTAATTATAATAAAAATAAACATTAAAATTAGCCTTGTACCACCTAATTGTTTCATATTCACTAACTTAATTATAATAAAAATAAAGATTGGTAAAATTAGCCTTGTACCACTTAATTGTTTCATATTCATCAACTTAATTATAATAAAAAAATAAAGATTGGTAAAATTAGCCTTGTACCACTTAATTGAAACAATATTCACTAACTTAATTATAATAAAAATAAAGATTGGTAAAATTAGCCTTGTACCACTTAATTGTTTCATATTCACTAACTTAATTATAATAAAAATAAAGATTGGTAAAATTAGCCTTGGTACCACTTAATTGTTTCATATTCACTAACTTAATTATAATAAAAACAAAGATTGGTAAAATTACCTTGTACCACTTAATTGTTTGATATTTCTACTAACTTAATTATAATAAAAATAAAGATTGGTAAAATTAGCCTTGTACCACTTAATTGTTTCATATTCACTAACTTAATTATAATAAAAATAAAGATTGGTAAAATTAGCCTTGTACCACTTAATTGTTTCATATTCACTAACTTAATTATAATAAAAATAAAGATTGGTAAAATTAGCCTTGTACCACTTAATTGTTTCATATTCACTAACTTAATTATAATAAAAATAAAGATTGGTAAAATTAGCCTTGTACCACTTAATTGTTTCATATTCACTAACTTAATTATAATAAAAATAAAGATTGGTAAAATTAGCCTTGTACCACTTAATTGTTTCATATTCACTAACTTAATTATAATAAAAATAAAGATTGGTAAAATTAGCCTTGTACCACTTAATTGTTTCATATTCACTAGCAATTATAATAAAAATAAAGATTGATACAATTAGCCTTGTACCACTTAATTGTTTCATATTCACTAACTTAATTATAATAAAAATAAAGATTGGTAAAATTAGCCTTGTACCACTTAATTGTTTCTTATTCACTAACTTAATTATAATAAAAATAAAGATTGGTAAAATTAGCCTTGTACCACTTAATTGTTTCATATTCACTAACTTAATTATAATAAAAATAAAGATTGGTAAAATTAGCCTTGTACCACTTAATTGTTTCATATTCACTAACTTAATTATAATAAAAATAAAGATTGGTAAAATTAGCCTTGTACACTTAATTGTTTCATATTCACTAACTTAATTATAATAAAAATAAAGATTGGTAAAATTAGCCTTGTACCACTTAATTGTTTCATATTCACTAACTTAATTATAATAAAAATAAAGATTGGTAAAATTAGCCTTGTACCACTTAATTGTTTCATATTCACTAACTTAATTATAATAAAAATAAAGATTGGTAAAATTAGCCTTGTACCACTTAATTGTTTCATATTCACTAACTTAATTATAATAAAAATAAAGATTATTAAAATTAGCCTTGTACCCTTAATTGTTTTATATTCACTAACTTAATTATAATAAAAATAAAGATTGGTAAAATTAGCCTTGTACCACTTAATTGTTTCATATTCACTAACTTAATTATAATAAAAATAAAGATTGGTAAAATTAGCCTTGTACCACTTAATTGTTTCATATTCACTAACTTAATTATAATAAAAATAAAGATTGGTAAAATTAGCCTTGTACCACTTAATTGTTTCATATTCACTAACTTAATTATAATAAAAATAAAGATTGGTAAAATTAGCCTTGTACCACTTAATTGTTTCATATTCACTAACTTAATTATAATAAAAATAAAGATTGGTAAAATTAGCCTTGTACCACTTAATTGTTTCATATTCACTAACTTAATTATAATAAAAATAAAGATTAGTATTAAATTAAACTGGCAATACCCTTAATTGTTTCATATTCACTAACTTAATTATAATAAAAATAAAGATTGGTAAAATTAGCCTTGTACCACTTAATTGTTTCATATTCACTAACTTAATTATAATAAAAATAAAGATTGGTAAAATTAGCCTTGTACCACTTAATTGTTTCATATTCACTAACTTAATTATAATAAAAATAAAGATTGGTAAAATTAGCCTTGTACCACTTAATTGTTTCATATTCACTAACTTAATTATAATAAAAATAAAGATTGGTAAAATTAGCCTTGTACCACTTAATTGTTTCATATTCACTAACTTAATTATAATAAAAATAAAGATTGATAAAATTAGCCTTGTACCACTTAATTGTTTCATATTCACTAACTTAATTATAATAAAAATAAAGATTGGTAAAATTAGCCTTGTACCACTTAATTGTTTCATATTCACTAACTTAATTATAATAAAAATAAAGATTGGTAAAATTAGCCTTGTACCACTTAATTGTTTCATATTCACTAACTTAATTATAATAAAAATAAAGATTGGTAAAATTAGCCTTGTACCACTTAATTGTTTCATATTCACTAACTTAATTATAATAAAAATAAAGATTGGTAAAATTAGCCTTGTACCACTTAATTGTTTCATATTCACTAACTTAATTATAATAAAAATAAAGATTGGTAAAATTAGCCTTGTACCACTTAATTGTTTCATATTCACTAACTTAATTATAATAAAAATAAAGATTGGTAAAATTAGCCTTGTACCACTTAATTGTTTCATATTCACTAACTTAATTATAATAAAAATAAAGATTGGTAAAATTGTACTTGTACCACTTAATTGTTTCATATTCACTAACTTAATTATAATAAAAATAAAGATTGGTAAAATTAGCCTTGTACCATGTAATTGTTTCATATTCACTAACTAATTATAATAAAAATAAAGATTGGTAAAATTAGCCATACCACTTAATTGTTTCATATTCACTAACTTAATTATAATAAAAATAAAGATTGGTAAAATTAGCCTTGTACCACTTAATTGTTTCATATTCACTAACTTAATTATAATAAAAATAAAGATTGGTAAAATTAGCCTTGTACCACTTAATTGTTTCATATTCACTAACCCAATTATAATAAAAATAAAGATTGGTAAAATTAGCCTTGTACCACTTAATTGTTTCATATTCACTAACTTAATTATAATAAAAATAAAGATTAGTAAAATTAGCCTTGTACACTTAATTGTTTCATATTCACTAACTTAATTATAATAAAAATAAAGATTGGTAAAATTAGCCTTTATATTGTTTCATATTCACTAACTTAATTATAATAAAAATAAAGATTGGTAAAATTAGCCTTGTACGACTTAATTGTTTCATATTCACTAACCCAATTATAATAAAAATAAAGATTGGTAAAATTAGCCTTGTACCACTTAATTGTTTCATATTCACTAACTTAATTATAATAAAAATAAAGATTGGTAAATTAGCCTTGTACCACTTAATTGTTTCATATTCACTAACTTAATTATAATAAAAATAAAGATTGGTAAAATTAGCCTTGTACCACTTAATTGTTTCATATTCACTAACTTAATTATAATAAAAATAAAGATTGGTAAAATTCAACCTTGTACCACTTAATTGTTTGATATTCACTAACTTAATTATAATAAAAATAAAGATTGTTAAAATTGTACCACTTAATTGTTTGATATTCACTAACTTAATTATAATAAAAATAAAGATTGGTAAAATTAATGGCAATATAGCAATTTGTTTCATATTCACTAACTTAATTATAATAAAAATAAAGATTGGTAAAATTAGCCTTGTACCACTTAATTGTTTCATATTCACTAACTTAATTATAATAAAAATAAAGATTGGTAAAATTAGCCTTGTACCACTTAATTGTTTCATATTCACTAACTTAATTATAATAAAAATAAAGATTGGTAAAATTAGCCTTGTACCACTTAATTGTTTGATATTCACTAACTTTAATTATAATAAAAATAAAGATTGGTAAAATTAGCCTTGTACCACTTAATTGTTTGATATTCACTAACTTAATTATAATAAAAATAAAGATTGATGTAGCCTTGTACCACTTAATTGTTTCATATTCACTAACTTAATTATAATAAAAATAAAGATTGGTAAAATTAGCCTTGTACCACTTAATTGTTTCATATTCACTAACTTAATTATAATAAAAATAAAGATTGGTAAAATTAACCTTGTACCACTTAATTGTTTCATATTCACTAACCCAATTGTAATAAAAATAAAGATTGGTAAAATTAGCCTTGTACCACTTAATTGTTTCATATTCACTAACTTAATTATAATAAAAATAAAGATTGGTAAAATTAGCCTTGTACCACTTAATTGTTTCATATTCACTAACTTAATTATAATAAAAATAAAGATTGGTAAAATTAATATTGTGTACCACTTAATTGTTTCATATTCACTAACTTAATTATAATAAAAATAAAGATTGGTAAAATTAGCCTTGTACCACTTAATTGTTTCATATTCACTAACTTAATTATAATAAAAATAAAGATTGGTAAAATTAGCCTTGTACCACTTAATTGTTTCATATTCACTAACTTAATTATAATAAAAATAAAGATTGGTAAAAATTGTGTACCACTCTTAATTGTTTCATATTCACTAACTTAATTATAATAAAAATAAAGATTGGTAAAATTAGCCTTGTACCACTTAATTGTTTCATATTCACTAACTTAATTATAATAAAAATAAAGATTGGTAAAATTAATACCACTTAATTGTTTCATATTCACTAACTTAATTATAATAAAAATAAAGATTGGTAAAATTGTAGTACACTTAATTTATTTATATTCACTAACTTAATTATAATAAAAATAAAGATTGGTAAAATTAGCCTTGTACCACTTAATTGTTTCATATTCACTAACTTAATTATAATAAAAATAAAGATTGATAAAATTAGCCTTGTACCACTTAATTGTTTCATATTCACTAACTTAATTATAATAAAAATAAAGATTAAAATTAGCCTTGTACCACTTAATTGTTTCATATTCACTAACTTAATTATAATAAAAATAAAGATTGGTAAAATTAGCCTTGTACCACTTAATTGTTTCATATTCACTAACTTAATTATAATAAAAATAAAGATTGGTAAAATTAGCCTTGTACCATATTGTTTCATATTCACTAACTTAATTATAATAAAAATAAAGATTGGTAAAATTAGCCTTGTACCACTTAATTGTTTCATATTCACTAACTTAATTATAATAAAAATAAAGATTGGTAAAATTAGCCTTGTACCACTTAATTGTTTCATATTCACTAACTTAATTATAATAAAAATAAAGATTGGTAAAATTAGCCTTGTACCACTTAATTGTTTCATATTCACTAACTTAATTATAATAAAAATAAAGATTGGTAAAATTAGCCTTGTACCACTTAATTGTTTCATATTCACTAACTTAATTATAATAAAAATAAAGATTGGTAAAATTAGCCTTGTACCACTTAATTGTTTCATATTCACTAACTTAATTATAATAAAAATAAAGATTGGTAAAATTAGCCTTGTACAACAATTGTTTCATATTCACTAACTTAATTATAATAAAAATAAAGATTGGTAAGGATATTGTGTACCACTTAATTGTTTCATATTCACTAACTTAATTATAATAAAAATAAAGATTGGTAAAATTAGCCTTGTACCACTTAATTGTTTCATATTCACTAACTTAATTATAATAAAAATAAAGATTGGTAAAATTAGCCTTGTACCACTTAATTGTTTCATATTCACTAACTTAATTATAACGTAAAAATAAGATTGGTAAAATTAGCCTTGTACCACTTAATTGTTTCATATTCACTAACTTAATTATAATAAAAAATAAAGATTGATAAAATTAGCCTTGTACCACTTAATTGTTTCATATTCACTAACTTAATTATAATAAAAATAAAGATTGGTAAAATTAGCCTTGTACCACTTAATTGTTTCATATTCACTAACTTAATTATAATAAAAATAAAGATTGGTAAAATTAGCCTTGTACCACTTAATTGTTTCATATTCACTAACTTAATTATAATAAAAATAAAGATTGAGTAAAATTAGCCTTGTACCACTTAATTGTTTCATATTCACTAACTTAATTATAATAAAAATAAAGATTGGTAAAATTAACCTTGTACCACTTAATTGTTTCATATTCACTAACTTAATTATAATAAAAATAAAGATTGGTAAAATTAGCCTTGTACCACTTAATTGTTTGATATTCACTAACTTAATTGTAATAAAAATAAAGATTGGTAAAATTAGCCTTGTACCACTTAATTGTTTGATATTCACTAACTTAATTATAATAAAAATAAAGATTGGTAAAATTAGCCTTGTACACTTAATTGTTTGATATTCACTAACTTAATTATAATAAAAATAAAGATTGGTAAAATTAGCCTTGTACCACTTAATTGTTTGATATTCCATAACTTAATTATAATAAAAATAAAGATTGGTAAAATTAGCCTTGTACCACTTAATTGTTTCATATTCACTAACTTAATTATAATAAAAATAAGATTATTGAAATTAGCCTTGTACCACTTAATTGTTTCATATTCACTAACTTAATTATAATAAAAATAAAGATTGGTAAAATTAGCCTTGTACCACTTAATTGTTTCATATTCACTAACTTAATTATAATAAAAATAAAGATTGGTAAAATTAGCCTTGTACCACTTAATTGTTTCATATTCACTAACTTAATTATATTAAAAATAAAGATTGGTAAAATTAGCCTTGTACCACATAATTGTTTCATATTCACTAACTTAATTATAATAAAAATAAAGATTGGTAAAATTAGCCTTGTACCACTTAATTGTTTCATATTCACTAACTTAATTATAATAAAAATAAAGATTGGTAAAATTAGCCTTGTACCACTTAATTGTTTCATATTCACTAACTTAATTATAATAAAAATAAAGATTGGTAAAATTAGCCTTGTACCACTTAATTGTTTCATATTCACTAACTTAATTATAATAAAAATAAAGATTGGTAAAATTAGCCTTGTACCACTTAATTGTTTCATATTCACTAACTTAATTATAATAAAAATAAAGATTGGTAAAATTAGCCTTGTACCACTTAATTGTTTCATATTCACTAACTTAATTATAATAAAAATAAAGATTGGTAAAATTAGCCTTGTACCACTTAATTGTTTCATATTCACTAACTTAATTATAATAAAAATAAAGATTGGTAAAATTAGCCTTGTACCACTTAATTGTTTCATATTCACTAACTTAATTATAATAAAAATAAAGATTGGTAAAATTAGCCTTGTACCACTTAATTGTTTCATATTCACTAACTTAATTATAATAAAAATAAAGATTGGTAAAATTAGCCTTGTACCACTTAATTGTTTCATATTCACTAACTTAATTATAATAAAAATAAAGATTGGTAAATTAGCCCTTTATTACCACTTAATTGTTCATATTCACTAACTTAATTATAATAAAAATAAAGATTGGTAAAATTAGCCTTGTACCACTTAATTGTTTCATATTCACTAACTTAATTATAATAAAAATAAATTGATAAATTAGCCTTGTACCACTTAATTGTTTCATATTCACTAACTTAATTATAATAAAAATAAAGATTGGTAAAATTAGCCTTGTACCACTTAATTGTTTCATATTCACTAACTTAATTATAATAAAAATAAAGATTGGTAAAATTAGCCTTGTACCACTTAATTGTTTCATATTCACTAACTTAATTATAATAAAAATAAAGATTGGTAAAATTAGCCTTGTACCACTTAATTGTTTCATATTCACTAAACTTAATTATAATAAAAATAAAGATTGGTAAAATTAGCCTTGTACCACTTAATTGTTTCATATTCACTAACTTAATTATAATAAAAATAAAGATTGGTAAAATTAGCCTTGTACCACTTAATTGTTTCATATTCACTAACTTAATTATAATAAAAATAAGGTGTTAAAAATTAGCCTTGTACCACTTAATTGTTTCATATTCACTAACTTAATTATAATAAAAATAAAGATTGTTAAAATTAGCCTTGTACCACTTAATTGTTTCATATTCACTAACTTAATTATAATAAAAATAAAGATTGGTAAAATTAGCCTTGTACCACTTAATTGTTTCATATTCACTAACTTAATTATAATAAAAATAAAGATTAGTAAAATTAGCCTTATACCGCTTAATTGTTTCATATTCACTAACTTAATTATAATAAAAATAAAGATTGGTAAAATTAGCCTTGTACCACTTAATTGTTTCATATTCACTAACTTAATTATAATAAAAATAAAGATTGGTAAAATTAGCCTTGTACCACTTAATTGTTTCATATTCACTAACTTAATTATAATAAAAATAAAGATTGGTAAAATTAGCCTTGTACCACTTAATTATTTCATATTCACTAACTTAATTATAATAAAAATAAAGATTGGTAAAATTAGCCTTGTACCCACTTAATTGTTTCATATTCACTAACTTAATTATAATAAAAATAAAGATTGGTAAAATTAGCCTTGTACCACTTAATTGTTTCATATTCACTAACTTAATTATAATAAAAATAAAGATTGGTAAAATTAGCCTTGTACCACTTAATTGTTTCATATTCACTAACTTAATTATAATAAAAATAAAGATTGGTAAAATTAGCCTTGTACCACTTAATTGTTTCATATTCACTAACTTAATTATAATAAAAATAAAGATTGGTAAAATTAGCCTTGTACCACTTAATTGTTTCATATTCACTAACTTAATTATAATAAAAATAAAGATTGGTAAAATTAGCCTTGTACCACTTAATTGTTTCATATTCACTAACTTAATTATAATAAAAATAAAGATTGGTAAAATTAGCCTTGTACACTTAATTGTTTCATATTCACTAACTTAATTATAATAAAAATAAAAGTTGGTAAAATTAGCCTTGTACCACTTAATTCATTTCATATTCACTAACTTAATTATAATAAAAATAAAGATTGGTAAAATTAGCCTTGTACCACTTAATTGTTTCATATTCACTAACTTAATTATAATAAAAATAAAGATTGGTAAAATTAGCCTTGTACCACTTAATTGTTTCATATTCACTAACTTAATTATAATAAAAATAAAGATTGGTAAAATTAGCCTTGTACCACTTAATTGTTTCATATTCACTAACTTAATTATAATAAAAATAAAGATTGGTAAAATTGACGCTTCATAATTGTTTCATATTCACTAACTTAATTATAATAAAAATAAAGATTGGTAAAATTAGCCTTGTACCACTTAATTGTTTCATATTCACTAACTTAATTATAATAAAAATAAAGATTGGTAAAATTAGCCTTATATGGTGTTTCATATTCACTAACTTAATTATAATAAAAATAAAGATTGGTAAAATTAGCCTTGTACCACTTAATTGTTTCATATTCACTAACTTAATTATAATAAAAATAAAGATTGGTAAAATTAGCCTTGTACCACTTAATTGTTTCATATTCACTAACTTAATTATAATAAAAATAAAGATTGGTAAAATTAGCCTTGTACCACTTAATTGTTTCATATTCACTAACTTAATTATAATAAAAATAAAGATTGGTAAAATTAGCCTTGTACCACTTAATTGTTTCATATTCACTAACTTAATTATAATAAAAATAAAGATTGGTAAAATTAGCCTTGTACCACTTAATTGTTTCATATTCACTAACTTAATTATAATAAAAATAAAGATTGGTAAAATTAGCCTTGTACCACTTAATTGTTTCACCATATTCACTAACTTAATTATAATAAAAATAAAGATTGGTAAAATTAGCCTTGTACCACTTAATTGTTTCATATTCACTAACTTAATTATAATAAAAATAATTGGTAAAATTAGCCTTGTACCACTTAATTGTTTGATATTCACTAACTTAATTATAATAAAAATAAAGATTGGTAAAATTAGCCTTGTACCACTTAATTGTTTGATATTCACTAACTTAATTATAATAAAAATAAAGATTGGTAAAATTAATACCACTTAATTGTTTGATATTCACTAACATAATTATAATAAAAATAAAGATTGGTAAAATTAGCCTTGTACCACTTAATTGTTTCATATTCACTAACTTAATTATAATAAAAATAAAGATTGGTAAAATTAACATGCCACTTAATTGTTTCACTTATTCACTAACTTAATTATAATAAAAATAAAGATTGGTAAAATTAACACTTAATTGTTTCATATTCACTAACTTAATTATAATAAAAATAAAGATTGGTAAATTAGCCTTGTACCACTTAATTATTTCATATTCACTAACTTAAATTATAATAAAAATAAAGATTGGTAAAATTAGCCTTGTACCACTTAATTGTTTCATATTCACTAACTTAATTATAATAAAAATAAAGATTGGTAAAATTAGCCTTGTACCACTTAATTGTTTCATATTCACTAACTTAATTATAATAAAAATAAAGATTGGTAAAATTAGCCTTGTACCACTTAATTGTTTCATATTCACTAACTTAATTATAATAAAAATAAAGATTGGTAAAATTAGCCTTGTACCACTTAATTGTTTCATATTCACTAACTTAATTATAATAAAAATAAAGATTGGTAAAATTAATACCTTTCACTTAATTGTTTCATATTCACTAACTTAATTATAATAAAAATAAAGATTGGTAAAATTAGCCTTGTACCACTTAATTGTTTCATATTCACTAACTTAATTATAATAAAAATAAGATTAGTAAAATTAGCCTTGTACCACTTAATTGTTTCATATTCACTAACTTAATTATAATAAAAATAAAGATTGGTAAAATTAGCCTTGTACCACTTAATTGTTTCACCTCTTCACTAACTTAATTATAATAAAAATAAAGATTGAGTAAAATTAGCCTTGTACCACTTAATTGTTTCATATTCACTAACTTAATTATAATAAAAATAAAGATTGGTAAAATTAGCCTTGTACCACTTAATTGTTTCATATTCACTAACTTAATTATAATAAAAATAAAGATTGGTAAAATTAGCCTTGTACCACTTAATTGTTTCATATTCACTAACTTAATTATAATAAAAATATAAGATTGGTAAAATTAGCCTTGTACCACTTAATTGTTTCATATTCACTAACTTAATTATCAAAAATAAAGATTGGTAAAATTAGCCTTGTACCACTTAATTGTTTCATATTCACTAACTTAATTATAATAAAAATAAAGATTGATACATTAGCCTTGTACCACTTAATTGTTTCATATTCACTAACTTAATTATAATAAAAATAAAGATTGGTAAAATTAGCCTTGTACCACTTAATTGTTTCATATTCACTAACTTAATTATAATAAAAATAAAGATTGGTAAAATTAGCCTTGTACCACTTAATTGTTTCATATTCACT
Source organism: Ascarosepion bandense (assembly GCA_037127315.1). Classification (NCBI taxonomy): domain Eukaryota; kingdom Metazoa; phylum Mollusca; class Cephalopoda; order Sepiida; family Sepiidae; genus Ascarosepion; species Ascarosepion bandense. The sequence continues at coordinate 1,287 of JBBBDQ010020776.1, read as the reverse complement.
AACTTAATTATAATAAAAATAAAGATTGGTAAAATTAGCCTTGTACCACTTAATTGTTTCATATTCACTAACTTAATTATAATAAAAATAAAGATTGGTAAAATTAGCCTTGTACCACTTAATTGTTCCTTATTCACTAACTTAATTATAATAAAAATAAAGATTGGTAAAATTAGCCTTGTACTAATTGTTTCATATTCACTAACTTAATTATAATAAAAATAAAGATTGGTAAAATTAGCCTTGTACCACTTAATTGTTTCATATTCACTAACTTAATTATAATAAAAATAAAGATTGGTAAAATTAGCCTTGTACCACTTAATTGTTTCATATTCACTAACCCAATTATAATAAAAATAAAGATTGGTAAAATTAGCCTTGTACCACTTAATTGTTTCATATTCACTAACTTAATTATAATAAAAATAAAGATTGTTAAAATTAGCCTTGTACCACTTAATTGTTTCATATTCACTAACTTAATTATAATAAAAATAAAGATTGGTAAAATTAGCCTTGTACCACTTAATTGTTTCATATTCTCTAACTTAATTATAATAAAAATAAAGATTGGTAAAATTAGCCTTGTACCACTTAATTGTTTCATATTCACTAACTTAATTATAATAAAAATAAAGATTGGTAAAATTAGCCTTGTACCACTTAATTGTTTCATATTCACTAACTTAATTATAATAAAAATAAAGATTGGTAAAATTAACCTTGTACCACTTAATTGTTTCATATTCACTAACTTAATTATAATAAAAATAAAGATTGGTAAAATTAGCCTTGTACCACTTAATTGTTTCATATTCACTAACTTAATTATAATAAAAATAAAGATTAGAGTAAAATTAGCCTTGTACCACTTAATTGTTTCATATTCACTAACTTAATTATAATAAAAATAAAGATTGGTAAAATTAGCCTTGTACCATTAATTGTTTCATATTCACTAACTTAATTATAATAAAAATAAAGATTGGTAAAATTAGCCTTGTACCACTTAATTGTTTCATATTCACTAACTTAATTATAATAAAAATAAAGATTGGTAAAATTAGCCTTGTACCACTTAATTGTTTCATATTCACTAACTTAATTATAATAAAAATAAAGATTGGTAAAATTAGCCTTGTACCACTTAATTGTTTCATATTCACTAACTTAATTATAATAAAAATAAAGATTGGTAAAATTAGCCTTGTACCACTTAATTGTTTCATATTCACTAACTTAATTATAATAAAAATAAAGATTGGTGATGTATAGCAATTGTTT
>JBBBDQ010020759.1:0-12002 GCA_037127315.1 Ascarosepion bandense | reverse complement strand
ACAAGAAACACTTGGTTGGTTACTTGCAATACATCGTTTAATCGACGTTGTAGATATTTAATAAAACAATTTACATCATTTACAACACTTGGTTGGTTACTTGCAATACATCGTTTAATCGACGACATGATATTTAATAAAAACAATTACATCATTTACAAGCAACACTTGGTTGGTTACTTACAATACATCGTTTAATCGACGTTTGTAGATATTTAATAAAACAATTTACATCATTTACAAGCAACACTTGGTTGGTTACTTACAATACATCGTTTAATCGACGTTTGTAGATATTTAATAAAACAATTTACATCATTTACAAGCAACACTTGGTTGGTTACTTGCAACACATCGTTTTAATCGACGTTTGTAGATATTTAATAAAACAATTTACATCATTTACAAGCAACACTTGGTTGGTTACTTACGCAATACATCCGTTTAATCGGCGTTTGTAGATATTTAATAAAACAATTTACATCATTTACAAGCAACACTTGGTTGGTTACTTGCAATACATCGTTTAATCGACGTTTGTAGATATTTAATAAAACAATTTACATCATTTACAAGCAACACTTGGTTGGTTACTTGCAATACATCGTTTAATCGACGTTTGTAAAGATATTTAATAAAAACAATTTACATCATTTACAAGCAACACTTGGTTGGTTACTTGCAATACATCGTTTAATCGACGTTTGTAGATATTTAATAAAACAATTTACATCATTTACAAGCAACACTTGGTTGGTTACTTGCAATACATCGTTTAATCGACGTTTGTAGATATTTAATAAAACAATTTACATCATTTACAAGCAACTTGGTTGGTTACTTGCAATACATCGTTTAATCGACGTTTGTAGATATTTAATAAAACAATTTACATCATTTACAAGCAACACTTGGTTGGTTACTTGCAATACATCGTTTAATCGACGTTTGTAGATATTTAATAAAACAATTTACATCATTTACAAGCAACACTTGGTTGGTTACTTGCAATACATCGTTTAATCGACGTTTGTAGATATTTAATAAAACAATTTACATCATTTTACAACACTTGGTTGGTTACTTGCAATACATCGTTTAATCGACGTTTGTAGATATTTAATAAACAATTTACATCATTTACAAGCAACACTTGGTTGGTTACTTGCAATACATCGTTTAATCGACGTTTGTAGATATTTAATAAAACAATTTACATCATTTACAAGCAACACTTGGTTGGTTACTTGCAATACATCGTTTAATCGACGTTTGTAGATATTTAATAAAACAATTTACATCATTTACAAGCAACACTTGGTTGGTTACTTGCAATACATCGTTTAATCGACGTTTGTAGATATTTAATAAAACAATTTACATCATTTACAAGCAACACTTGGTTGGTTACTTGCAATACATCGTTTAATCGACGTTTGTAGATATTTAATAAAACAATTTACATCATTTACAAGCAACACTTGGTTGGTTACTTGCAATACATCGTTTAATCGACGTTTGTAGATATTTAATAAAACAATTTACATCATTTACAAGCAACACTTGGTTGGTTACTTGCAATACATCGTTTAATCGACGTTTGTAGATATTTAATAAAACAATTTTGCTCATTTTTAAACAACACTTGGTTGGTTACTTGCAATACATCGTTTAATCATTTGTAGATATTTAATAAAACAATTTACATCATTTACAAGCAACACTTGGTTGGTTACTTGCAATACATCGTTTAATCGACGTTTGTAGATATTTAATGAAACAATTTACGTCATTTACAAGCAACACTTGGTTGGTTACTTGCAATACATCGTTTAATCGACGTTTGTAGATGTTAATAAAACAATTTACATCATTTACAAGCAACACTTGGTTGGTTGTACAATACATCGTTTAATCGACGTTTGTAGATATTTAATAAAACAATTTACATCATTTACAAGCAACACTTGGTTGGTTACTTGCAATACATCGTTTAATCGACGTTTGTAGATATTTAATAAAACAATTTACATCATTTACAAACAGCACTTGGTTGGTTACTTACAATACATCGTTTAATCGACGTTTGTAGATATTTAATAAAACAATTTACATCATTTACAAGCAACACTTGGTTGGTTACTTGCAATACATCGTTTAATCGACGTTTTGTAGTCTTAATAAAACAATTTACATCATTTACAAGCAACACTTGGTTGGTTACTTGCAATACATCGTTTAATCGACGTTTGTAGATATTTAATAAAACAATTTATGTTACAAGCAACACTTGGTTGGTTACTTACAATACATCGTTTAATCGACGTTTGTAGATATTTAATAAAACAATTTACATCATTTACAAGCAACACTTGGTTGGTTACTTACAATACATCGTTTAATCGACGTTTGTAGATATTTAATAAAACAATTTACATCATTTACAAGCAACACTTGGTTGGTTACTTGTCACATCGTTTAATCGACGTTTGTAGATATTTAATAAAACAATTTACATCATTTACAAGCAACACTTGATTTGGTTACTTGCAATACATCGTTTAATCGACGTTTGTAGATATTTAATAAAACAATTTACATCATTTACAAGCAACACTTGGTTGGTTACTTGCAATACATCGTTTAATCGACGTTTGTAGATATTTAATAAAACAATTTACATCATTTACAGCAACACTTGGTTGGTTACTTGCAATACATCGTTTAATCGACGTTTGTAGATATTTAATAAAACAATTTACATCATTTACAAGCAACACTTGGTTGGTTACTTGCAATACATCGTTTAATCGACGTTTGTAGATATTTAATAAAACAATTTACATCATTTACAAGCAACACTTGGTTGGTTACTTGCAATACATCGTTTAATCGACGTTTATGAATATTTAATAAAACAATTTACATCATTTACAAGCAACACTTGGTTGGTTACTTGCAATACATCGTTTAATCGACGTTTGTAGATATTTAATAAAACAATTTACATCATTTACAAGCAACACTTGGTTGGTTACTTGTAATACATCGTTTAATCGACGTTTGTAGATATTTAATAAAACAATTTACATCATTTACAAGTAACACTTGGTTGGTTACTTGCAATACATCGTTTAATCGACGTTTGTAGATATTTAATAAAACAATTTACATCATTTACAAACAGCACTTGGTTAGTTACTTGCAATACATCGTTTAATCGACGTTTGTAGATATTTAATAAAACAATTTACATCATTTACAAGCAACACTTGGTTGGTTACTTGCAATACATCGTTTAATCGACGTTTGTAGATATTTAATAAAACAATTTACATCATTTACAAGCAACACTTGGTTGGTTACTTGCAATACATCGTTTAATCGACGTTTGTGATATTTAATAAAACAATTTACATCATTTACAAGCAACACTTGGTTGGTTACTTGCAATACATCGTTTAATCGACGTTTGTAGATATTTAATAAAACAATTTACATCATTTACAAGCAACACTTGGTTGGTTACTTGCAATACATCGTTTAATCGACGTTTGTAGATATTTAATAAAACAATTTACATCATTTACAAGCAACACTTGGTTGGTTACTTGCAATACATCGTTTAATCGACGTTTGTAGATATTTAATAAAACAATTTACATCATTTACAAGCAACACTTGGTTGGTTACTTACAGTACATCGTTTTAATCGACGTTTGTAGATATTTAATAAAACAATTTACATCATTTACAAGCAACACTTGGTTGGTTACTTACCAATGCATCGTTTAATCGACGTTTGTAGATATTTAATAAAACAATTTACATCATTTACAAGCAACACTTGGTTGGTTACTTGCAATACATCGTTTAATCGGCGTTTACGGCAGATATTTAATAAAACAATTTACATCATTTACAAGCAACACTTGGTTGGTTACTTGCAATACATCGTTTAATCGACGTTTGTAGATATTTAATAAAACAATTTACATCATTTACAAGCAACACTTGGTTGGTTACTTGCAATACATCGTTTAATCGATATTTATGAATATTTATCAAACCATTTACATCATTTACAAGCAACACTTGGTTGGTTACTTGCAATACATCGTTTAATCGACGTTTGTAGATATTTAATAAAACAATTTACATCATTTACAAGCAACACTTGGTTGGTTACTTGCAATACATCGTTTAATCGACGTTTGTAGATATTTAATAAAACAATTTACATCATTTACAAACAACACTTGGTTGGTTCTTGCAATACATCGTTTAATCGACGTTTGTAGATATTTAATAAAACAATTTACATCATTTACAAGCAACACTTGGTTGGTTGCCTGTCCCATTAGTTTAATCGACGTTTTGTAGATATTTAATAAAACAATTTACATCATTACAAGCAACACTTGGTTGGTTACTTGCAATACATCGTTTAATCGACGTTTGTAGATATTTAATAAAACAATTTACATCATTTACAAGCAACACTTGGTTGGTTACTTGCAATACATCGTTTAATCGACGTTTGTAGATATTTAATAAAACAATTTACATCATTTACAAGCAACACTTGGTTGGTTACTTGCAATACATCGTTTAATCGACGTTTGTAGATATTTAATAAAACAATTTACATCATTTACAAGCAACACTTGGTTGGTTATACCAATACATCGTTTAATCGACGTTTGTAGACATTTATTAAAACAATTTACATCATTTACAAGCAACACTTGGTTGGTTACTTGCAATACATCGTTTAATCGACGTTTGTAGACATTTAATAAAACAATTTACATCATTTACAAGCAACACTTGGTTGGTTACTTGCAATACATCGTTTAATCGACGTTTGTAGATATTTAATAAAACAATTTACATCATTTACAAGCAACACTTGATTTAAGTTGTACTTACAATACATCGTTTAATCGACGTTTGTAGATATTTAATAAAACAATTTACATCATTTACAAGCAACACTAGGTTGGTTACTTGCAATACATCGTTTAATCGACGTTTGTAGATATTTAATAAAACAATTTACATCATTTACAAGCAACACTTGGTTGGTTACTTACCGTATCGTTTAATCGACGTTTGTAGAATATTTAATAAAACAATTTACACATCATTTATAAATAAAGCTTCACTTGGTTGGTTACTTGCAATACATCGTTTTTAATTCGACGTTTGTAGATATTTAATAAAATAATTTACATCATTTACGAACGTAATACTTGGTTGGTTACTTGCAATACATCGTTTTAATCGACGTTTGTAGATATTTAATAAAATAGTTGCGCATCATTTACAAGCAACACTTGGTTGGTTACTTACCTGTCAATACATCGTTTAATCAGGCGTTTGTAAATACATTTGCAATAAATTTCCATTTACATTTACAATTTGCAAACGCTTGGTTGGTTACTTGCAATACATCGTTTAATCGACGTTTGTAGAATATTTAAATTTAATAATTAAAACAATTTACATTTCATTTACCAAGCAACACTTTGGTTGGTTGCTTGCAATACATCGTTTAATCGACGTTTGTAGAATGTTTGTAAAACAATTTACATCATTTACAAGCAACATTTAGTTTACGTTTAACTTGCAATACATCGTTTAATCGACGTTTGTAGATATTTAATAAAACAATTTACATCATTTTTACAAGCAACACTTGGTTTGGTTACTTGCAATACATCGTTTAAATCGACGTTTGTAGATATTTAATAAAACAATTTGTATTTACCAATTTTCAAACACTTGGTTGGTTCACTTGCAATACATCGATTTAATCGACGTTTGTGAATATTTAATAATCGCAATTTACATCATTTATCAAGCAACACTTGGTTAGGTTACTTGCAATACATCGTTTGTCGACGTTTGTAGATATTTAATAAAACAATTTACATCATTTACAAGCAACACTTGATTTGGTTGCCCGCAATGTCATCGTTTAATCGACGTTTGTAGATATTTAATAAAACAATTTACATCATTTACAAACTTAACACTTGATTTGATTTGTACAACCACATCGATTTAATCGACGTTTATGAATATTTAATAAAACAATTTACATCATTTACAAGCAACACTTGGTTGGTTGCTTGCAATACATCGTTTAATCGACGTTTGTAGATATTACTTGACTGATTCATCATTTACAAGCAACACTTGGTTGGTTGCTTGCAATACATCATTTAATCGACGTTTGTAGATATTTAATAAAACAAAATTTACATCTCATTTACAAGCAACACTTGGTTGGTTACTTGCAATACATCGTTTAATCACGACGTTTGCCAGATACAATAAAACAATTTACATCATTTCACAAGCAACACTTGGTTGGTTACTTGCAATACATCGTTTAATCGACGTTTGTAGATATTTAATAAAACAATTTACATCATTTACAAGCAACACTTGGTTGGTTACTTGCATCATCGTTTAATCGACATTTATAGATATTTAATAAAACAATTTACATCATTTAAACAACACTTGGTTAGTTCTATGCAATACATCGTTTAATCGACGTTTGTAGATATTTAATAAAACAATTTACATCATTTACAAGCAACACTTGGTTGGTTACTTGCAATACATCGTTTAATCGACGTTTGTAGATATTTAATAAACAATTACATCATTTACAAGCAACGCGGTTGGTTACTTGCAATACATCATTTAAATACGACGTTTGTAGATATTTAATAAAACAATTTACATCATTTACAAGCAACACTTGGTTGGTTACTTGCAATACATCGTTTAATCGACGTTTGTAGATATTTAATAAAACAATTTACATCATTTACAAGCAACACTTGGTTGGTTACTTGCAATACATCGTTTAATCGACGTTTGTGAATGGCCCCAATAAAACAATTTACATCATTTACAAGCAACACTTGGTTGATTTACTTGCAATACATCGTTTAATCGACGTTTGTGATATTTAATAAAACAATTTATCATTTACAAGCAACACTGGTTTAGTTTACTTGCAATACATCGTTTAATCGACGTTTAATGAATATTTAATAAAACAATTTACGCCATTTACAAGCAACACTTGGCGTTTAGTTACTTGCAATACATCGTTTAATCGACGTTTTATAAAGATATTTAATAAAGCAATTTACATCATTTAAACAGCACTTGATTTGGTTACTTTGTCATCGTTTTAATCGACGTTTATGATATTTAATAAAACAATTTACATCATTTACAAGCAACACTTGAGTTATGATTCTTGCAATACATCGTTTAATCGACGTTTGTAGATATTTAATAAAACAATTTACATCATTTACAAGCAACACTTGGTTGGTTACTTGCAATACATCGTTTAATCGACGTTTGTAGATATTTAATAAAACAATTTACATCATTGCAACAACACTTGGTTGGTTACTTGCAATACATCGTTTAATCGACGTTTGTAGATATTTAATAAAACAATTTTACATCTCATTCCTACGGCGCGCACTTGGTTGGTTACTTGCAATACATCGTTTAATCGACGTTTGTAGATATTTAATAAAACAATTACATCATTTACAAGCAACACTTGGTTGATTTACTTGCAATACATCATTTAATCGACGTTTGTAGATATTTAATAAAACAATTTACATCATTTACAAGCAACACTTGGTTGGTTACTTGCAATACATCATTTTAATCGACGTTTCATGAATAATTTAATAAAACAATTTACATCATTTACAAGCAACACTTGGTTGGTTACTTGCAATACATCGTTTAATCGACGTTTGTAGATATTTAATAAAACAATTTACGTATTCACAAGCAACACTTGGTTTAGTTACTTGCAATACATCGTTTAATCGACTGTTTGTAGATATTTAATAAAACAATTTACATCATTTACAAGCAACACTTGGTTGATTTCTTGCAATACATCGTTTAATCGACGTTTGTAGATATTTAATAAAACAATTTATCATTTACAAGCAACACTTGGTTGGTTACTTGCAATGTCGTTAATCGACGTTTGTAGATATTTAATAAAACAATTTACATCATTTACAAGCAACGCTTGGTTGGTTACTTGCAATACATCGTTTAATCGACGTTTGTAGATATTTAATAAAACAATTTACATCATTTACAAGCAACATACGTTTGGTTACTTGCAATACATCGTTTAATCGACGTTTGTAGATATTTAATAAAGCAATTTACATCATTTACAAGCAACACTTGGTTGGTTACTTGTAATACATCGTTTAATCGACGTTTGTAGGTATTTATCTGCTAATTTACATCATTTCTGAAAACATTTTGGTTACGATTACTTGCAATACATCGTTTAATCGACGTTTGTAGATATTAATAAAACAATTCCCATCATTTACAAGCAACACTTGGTTGGTTACTTGCAATACATCGTTTAATCGACGTTTGTAGATATTTAATAAAACAATTTACATCATTTACAGCAACACTTGGTGCGTTTACTTGCAATACATCGTTTAATCGACGTTTGTAGATATTTAATAAAACAATTTACATCATTTACAAACACTTGGTTTGGTTGTACAATATCGTTTAATCGACGTTTAGCAGATATTTAATAAAACAATTTACATCATTTACAAGCAACACTTGGTTGGTTACTTGCAATAATAATTTAATCGGCGTTTGAATATTTAATAAAACAATTACATCATTTACAAACACTTGATTTGGTTGCACTTGCAATACATCGTTTGTCGGCGTTTGTATGAATCTTTTAATAAAACAATTTACATCATTTACAAGCAACACTTGGTTGGTTACTTGCAATACATCGTTTAATCGACGTTTGTAGATATTTAATAAAACAATTTACATCATTTACAAGCAACACTTGGTTGGTTACTTGCAATATCGTTTAATCGACGTTTGTAGTCAACTTCAATAAAACAATTTACATCATTTACAAGCAACACTTGGTTGGTTACTTGCAATACATCGTTTAATCGACGTTTGTAGATATTTAATAAAACAATTTACATCATTTACAAGCAACACTTGGTTGGATTACTTGCAATACATCGTTTAATCGACGTTTGTAGATATTTAATAAAACAATTTACATCATTTACCGGCAACACTTGATTCATGATTTCTTTTTAATCATCGTTTAATCGAAACGTTTGTAGATATTTATTATTAATTTACATCATTTACAAGCAACTTCTTGGTTGGTTGCACAATACATCGTTTAATCGACGTTTGTAGATATTTAATAAAACAATTTACATCATTTACAAGCAACACTTGGTTTGGTTTACTTTTACAATACATCATTTTAATCGACGTTTGTGATATTTAATAAAACAATTTACATCATTTACAAGCAACACTTGGTTGGTTACTTGCAATACATCATTTAATCGACGTTTGTAGATATTTAATAAAACAATTTACATCATTTACAAGCAACACTTGGTTGGTTACTTGCAATACATCGTTTAATCGACGTTTGTAGATATTTAATAAAACAATTTACATCATTCACAAGCAACACTTGGTTAGTTACTTGCAATACATCGTTTAATCGGCGTTTGTAGATATTTAATAAACAATTTACATCATTTACAAGCAACACGGTTGGTTACTTGCAATACATCAATTTAATCGACGTTTATGAATCATTTATAAAACAATTTACGCTATTTACAAGCAACACTTGGTTGATTTATATAATACATCGTTTAATCGACTTTGTGAATATTTAATAAAACAATTTACATCGTTACAAGCAACACTTGGTTGGTTACTTGCAATACATCGTTTAATCGACGTTTGTAGATATTTAATAAATAATTACATTATCGTTACAAGCAACACTTGGTTGGTTACTTGCAATACATCGTTTAATCGACGTTTGTAGATATTTAATAAAACAATTTACATCATTTACAAGCAACACTTTGCGATTTGATTTACTTGCAACCATCGTTTAATCGGCGATTTGTAGATATTCAGCAAAACAATTACATCATTTACAAGCAACACTTGGTTGGATTCTTTTAATGTATCGTTTAATCGACGTTTGTAGATATTTAATAAAACAATTTACATCATTTACAAGCAACACTAGGTTGGTTACTTTATCCCATCGTTTAATCGACGTTTGTGAATATTTAATAAAACAATTTACATCGTTTCTAAACAACATGGTTGGTTACTTGCAATACATCGTTTAATCGACGTTTGCTAAGATATTTAATAAAACAATTTACATCATTTACAAGCAACACTTGGTTGGTTACTTGCAATACATCGTTTAATCGACGTTTGTAGATGCTTAATAAAACAATTTACATCATTTACAAGCAACACTTGGTTTACGGTTACTTGTCATATCGTTTTATAATCGACATTTGTGATATTTAATAAAACAATTTACATCATTTACAAGCAACACTTGAACGTTACTTGCAATACATCATTTAATCGACGTTTGTAGATATTTAATAAAACAATTTACATCATTTACAAGCAACACTTGGTTGGTTACTTATTCATCGTTTAATCGACGTTTGTAGATATTTAATAAAACAATTTACATCATTTACAGCAACACTTGGTTACAGTTACTGCTCTTATCGTTTAATCGACGTTTGTAGATATTTAATAAAACAATTTACATCATTTACAAGCAACACTTGGATGGTTAACACCAATACATCGTTTAATCGACGTTTGTAGATGTTTAATAAAACAATTTACATCATTTTACAACAACACTTGGTTGGTTGCGCAATACATCATTTAATCGACGTTGAGCCGTATTTAACAAAATAATTTACATCATTTACAAACAACACTTGGTTGGTTACTTGCAATACATCATTTAATCATTGTTTTTAGCAGATATTTAATAATAAATTTACATCATTTACAAGCAACACTTGGTTGGTTACTTGCAATACATCGTTTAATCGACGTTTGTAAAGATATTTAATAAAACAATTTACATCATTTACAAGCAACGCCAGTTTGGTTACTTGCAATCACATCGTTTAATCGACATTTGTAGATATTTTAATAAAACAATTTACATCATTCCAACAACACTTGGTTGGTTACTTGCAATACATCGTTTAATCGACGTTTGTGAATGTTAATAAAACAATTTACATCGTTTACAAGCAACTTTATGATTGGTTGTACAATACATCGTTTAATCGACGTTTGTGAATATTTAATAAAACAATTTACATCATTTACAAGCAACACTAGGTTGGTTACTTGCAATACATCATTTTAATCGGTTATGATGTTTAATAAAACAATTTTTATCATTTACAAAGCGCACTTGATTTGATTTACTTGCAATACATCGTTTAATCGACGTTTGTAGATATTTAATAAAACAATTTACATCATTTGACAACACTTGGTTGGTTACTTGCAATACATCGTTTAATCAGCGTTTTGTAGATATTTAATAAAACTAATTTATATTTTACAGCAACAGCAGTTTGGTTACTTGCAATACATCGTTTAATCGACGTTTGTAGATATTTAATAAAACAATTTACATCATTTACAAGCAACACTTGGTTGGTTACTTGCAATACATCGTTTGTCGACGTTTGTAGATATTCAATAAAAACAATTTGTCATTTACAAGCAACACTTGGTTGGTTACTTGCAATACATCGTTTAATCGACGTTTGTAGATATTTAATAAAACAATTTACATCATTTTACAAGCAACACTTGGTTGGTTACTTGCAATACATCGTTTAATCGACGTTTGTAGATATTTAACAAAACAATTTACATCATTTACAACAACACTTGGTTGGTTACTTGCAATATCGTTTTAATCGACGTTTATGATATTTAATAAAACGATTTACATCATTTACAAGCAACACTTGGTTGGTGCTTGCAATACATCGTTTAATATAAGTTTTATAGATATTTAATAAAACAATTTA